>SJYT01064876.1:0-44810 GCA_006410635.1 Cephalophus harveyi
TATACAGAGTGAAGTAAGCCAGAAAGGAAAACACCAATACAGTATACTGACACATATATATGGAATTTAGAAAGATGGTCATGATGACCCTGAATGCAAGACAGCAAAAGAGACACAGATGTATACAATGCATTTTTGGACTCTAAGAGAGAGGGAGAGGGAGAGGGTGGGATGATTTGGGAGCATGGCATTGAAATATGTATACTATCATGTAAGAAATGAATCGCCAGTCTATGTTCGATACAGGATACAGGATGCTTGGGGCTGATGCATGGGAATGATCCAGAGAGATGATATGGGGTGGGAGGTGGAAGGGGGGTTCAGGATTGGGAACTCATGTACACCAGTGGCAGATTCACATCAATGTATGGCAAAACCAATACAGTATTGTAAAGTAAAGTAAAAATAAAAATTAAAAAAGAATACAATATGCACATGAAGTACCAAGTAATTATACCCAATTTACATGTGAGAAAACTGTGGAACACAAAGTAAATAAGTAATTTTCCCAAAGGAACATGGTTATCATGTGCATTCATGTTCAGTCATGTCTGACTCTTTGCCACCCCATGAACTGTAGCCTACCAGGCTCCTCTACCCATGGAATTTTACAGGCAATAATAATGGAGTGGGTTGCCATTTCCTACTCCATGGATCTTTCCAACCCAAGGATTGAACCCGTGTTTCCTGCATCTCTTGCATTGGCAGGCAGATTCTTCACCACTGAGCCATTTGGGAAGTCCAACGTTGCTATTGAGTGATTTTTTTTTTTTTTTTGAAGTGTTTGAATTCAGGAATCCTAAACCATCATCTACAGTGTAAACTTTGACCATCAAAACTGACCATCATCAACAGTGTAAACTTTGAGAAGTCTCTGCTCTCTGTAATGTAGGAAAAATATAATTTTTTCCTACCTGCCCACAAAAATCATGTAAGCTACATGTGTTAACAAGGGCTTCCCCAGTGGCTCAGTGATAAAAAAAAAATCTTCCTCCAACACAGGAGCCGCAAGAGACATGAGTCCAATCCCTGGGTCAGCAAGACCCCCTGGAAAAGGAAATAGCAACTCACTCTAGTATTCTTGCCTGGAGAAACCCATGAACAGTGGAGCCTGGCAGGCTACCATCCATAGAGTTGTGAAGAGTCAGACACTACTGAAGTGACTTACTGCACACACATATGTTAACAGATAAGAAAAAACCTTCAGAAAAATGAGTTACATATCTTTAAAAGGTATATTTCAGCTTACAAATCATTTTCAAATGCATTATTTCAATAAGGCTCCACAAAATGCCCTGTGAGTTAGGGAAGAGTAAAGTGGAGAAATGGCTGATTTATACAGCATCACAGTTATAAAAGTCCTGCCTATGAATGATTACTTGAATCATACTTATTACATTATGTGAGCTATACTGTAGAGGGAAATTTCTAATATATGTTGAGAGTCTACTGTGAGCCAAGCACTCCCCATTCAATAAGTGAGTAACACCCACAACTATGTGACAGGCAGACACTGGTGACCCCATTTTACTGATGAAGAAACTGAGGCTTCAGAAGTTGAAGTCAGGACAGACATGAAGTGAACACGTGAGAACAGCGCTTTGCTCTCTTTGACTGTAAGTTGTATCTTCCCTGAATCTTGATACAGATTTAGTTTTTTCCTTGTCATATTAGAATTTAGCTTAGCCAGGATCTCTGATCCCCGCACACCAGAGGAATTAGCTTTTCATTCAAAGTTCACCTTTGAACTTCATTTTCAGCATCTTTTGTTACTATTCTGTTTTTGGAGAAAGTAAACCAAACAAGTAAAATGTACTCCATATTATTTTAGCAGAATAAAACCCCAATCCAAAAAAATTCAAACAAGATAACACATTAGTTAGCAAGGGGGTTGAATATGGTCCCCTTTGTAGTTTAAAGGGTGTGGTTTTCCTTTACTGGCAAACTTATCTCAGACAATGCAGGAAATAACTAAAGCTTCCCTCGGTTAACTGAAGAATCATGGTTTGGTTTGGTTATTTTTTTCTCCTATCATGTACTGATGATAAAATTTCTCTAATAGGATAAATATGATAAATATAATTTCTTTCATGTGGGGTTAGATTTCTGAAGTCTCTTTAAAAGAAAAGAGTGCTTGTTTTCACAAAGCATGTTTGCTTAATAGGCCAGAATACTGAAGTAGGTAGCCTTTCCCTTTTCCAGGGGATCTTCCCAACCCAGGGATTAAACCCAGGTGTCCCACATTGCAGGCAGATTCTTTACCAGCTGAGCCACAAGGGAAACCCAGGAATACTGGAGTGGGTAGCCTATCCCTTCCCCAGGGGATATTCCTGACCCAGGAATTGAACTGGGATTTCGTGCATTGCAGGCAGATTCTTTACTAACTGAGCTATCAGGGAAGTCCAATATAGGAAAGATAATGAGACAGGCTAAAGCTCTTCAAGAGAAGTGAAGTGTTAGTTGCTCAGCTATGTCCAACTCTTTGCAACCCCTTGGATTGCAGTCTGCCAGGCTCCTCTGTGTGTGGAATTCTCCAGGCAAGAATACTGGAGTGGGTTGCCATGCCCTTCTCCAGGGGAACTTCCCAACCCAGGGATCAAACTCAGGTCTCCAGCACTGTGGGCAAATTTTTTACTATCTGAGCCACCAGGGAAGCCCCTAAACCTCTTATTAGTACATAAATTGACAAGGTGAATGGTCTAGATCTCCTTGGTTCATGGATCCATGGCTCATGCTCTTCTGAAGCATCAGTGACAGATAAGAGAAAAACCTCAAAGAGTGTCAGTCTAAAGAGTGAAGACAGAAGGAGAAAGACAAATGTCATAAAATATCACTTATATGTGGAATCTAAAATATGACACAAATTGGCTTATCTACAAAACAGAAGTAGAGAATAGACTTGTGATTGCCAAGTGAGAGGAGAGAGGGAATGATGGATTGTGAGTTTGGGATTAGCAGATGCAAACTATTATATATAGAATAAAACAGGATCCTACTGTACAGCACAGGGAACTATACTCAATATCCTGTGATAAACCATAATGGAAAATAATATTAAATGAATGTTACAAGTGATATGAATTACTTTGCAGTACAGCAGAAATTAACACAACACTCTAAATCAACTATACTAAATAAAATAAATTTTTCTAAAGATTGACTTTGCTCCAATTTCTAAAGTACAAGAAGGAAACAAGAGGGATACTTCTATTTGGTAGGGTAAAATTTCTCCAAGTTCAGGGGCTCCTGAGCCTGAGAAAGTTGAATGTGAAGGCAGAGGAAGCCTGGGAAGGGAGGGGCACAAAGGTTAATAAATACCCCTCTGTGGGGTGAACATAGAAACGAAACATTGTCACACCCAGTTTTCACTTTGTAAATGAAAATTTTAGTAAATTTTACAATTGAAGTTTCACATTGTAAGCACTTACTGAATATTTTAAATTGGACTTCTTGCAAAGCCATGCCAAAGAGGTTCATAAAAGAGATTGTTCTCAAACTAGAGCATAGCCATATAATACCACTCAAACATTACATTATTTTTTCATCTTCCATTTAAGCTTGACCATGAGCAGGGAGAACAATTTTTTCTTAATAGCTTTTTCATTTACTACATGGAGTACAACACAATGGTGCAATTTTCAAAATTGAAGCTGCTCGAAAAATCATTAGCATTCCGCTAAAATGTCCTCTTTACCAGCATATATATTTGTAGAGTCAAAACCATAGTTTAAGCCCAACCAAATAAATAGTAAAATTTTAATATATATCTGTATATTTTCTTACTATATTCTAATTATTTATTTTAGAAACTTCAGTTGTATAAACTATTATATTTTAATATAGTTCAGGAGCATGATGGTATCACATAGGTTAAGCATCTAATATTAGAAACAGCAACTCTCAGCTAAAGTGTTAAAAACCCATGAATTGCAAGTCAGTTTATAAAAATCAATGATTTTCAAAACTGTAGGGTAGTGCAACTCAGCCCATGGGATGGGGACAGTTATGAGAACATACCCTAGATATGAATCCACTAACAATTTCAAGATCAACAAGTGTTTATCATTACCATACATATATGAGGTGCCAGCAGTAGCATCATTCCAGAATTTATCATCAAAGGCCTAGATTCTAGTCTGTTTACAGCACTTATTTTGCCTTGAAGAAAGTCACTTATCTTTCCTGAGCTTCAGCCCCCAGGCCCAGAAAAGGAAATTCTTTCCAACATTGATTTGTCACAGGCATTTTCCATGGCCTAAATAAATAAATAAACTTACTCTACACACTTTTATAGTAATAGAAATATTTTTAAGTTGGGAAAGGATATTCCTTATTCTTCAAATACTGTATCTATTATTCTTCAAAAATTTCATAATATTTTATTTTACTGTGTTACAAGGTAGACACTTATTGACAAAGAATTACACTTTTGTGTGTAAAGACACTCCAAAGATAATGGCTAGAACCATGGCTGCAAACAATCAAAGGCCTTTGGGTGTGGAGCATTTAGTGATGCTGTACAGGCATTAGTCAACTTAAGCTGAAGACAGAAATTTCAAAATGTATATCTAATGTACACTCTGAGAAAGAAAATTGAACAATGTTTGCCATTAAGACATAGTAGTATAGTAGGCACATAAAATACTTCTCTTTAAGCAGATAATTCTGCTATAGAGAGACATGGGGGAAACATACAGTGATAGATTCTAGGATTTCTTCCTTTTAAGCAAATTAGTGGAATATTGGACTAGTGACAGAGAGGTGTGAGGACATTACTTTAATGGTTATAAGAAATAGCAACAGATAAAAATGGTGAAAGCTAAAACTCCTATTATGAATTCTCTAAAGGGCTAAAATTAAAACAAAAAACTAAAATGTCAATTGAAATAATAGCTACTATTCACTGAGTGCTTTCTTAGTGACAGTGAAACAAGGGATTAGGCTATCTTTTGTACTAGCGACCACATCCTTATGATATTACTAGCATTGCCCCATTTTACAGATGAGAATTTTTTCTCAAGCTTGGAGAGTTTGTCAAGTCAAATAATTAATAAGTGAAAGAAGTAGAATTTTTTTTTTCTATTTCATTGCACGTTCATGATCTGACTGTTACACTATCTCTCTGTATTTATTCTCTGAAAAAAATATCTCTAGTTGAATTCTAGATGATTAGAAACTAAAACAAAAGATAAAATTTTTCATAAAATTATGGAAATAGGAACACATATTTTGTTCCTCGGTTGCTTAAACTATTCATGAATCAAGTCAGCTATAGTATTGATAGAATCACTGATGTAGGTACAACAAGAAAAGAAAATAAAAACAAAGATTCCTAGTGTTGCCAGATGAGTGTCTCCATAAAAATGAAAGAAAGAAATCTGAGATCAAAGAATAGCTGGATGGCAGAACCAGAGTTATTGAGTATCAGAAATAAAGTCCTAGAGAACTGGTGATATGAATTATTCTTGGAAATTAGAGATCAGAGTGGGATCTATGAACATCTGAAACAAAGACAGATAAAAGTTTATGCCCATGAACTCCTATGGGCATATTTATGTAGTATTTATGTAGTATCTCCTGACACATGGAGTTGGGCTCAGAAGAGAAAGTCATGTGAGGCAAATGGCACCAAGCATTTCTAGCTTTCACAAATTGTCAAGAAGTGAAGACACCTCTGAGCTGATTGATGATCCCTTGAGGCATGCACATATATGCCGACAAGGTTGGTGGGGGCTTCAGCCTCCTAAACCAGTCACTTCATTTGCCTGAGTGAGAATGGGGAATCAGGCTCTATAAACTTCAAATCTAGAATCTGCTTATTTCTCTCAAATCACATAGATTTATTACAATTCAGTGCTAAGTTTCTATCAGTTCAGTACAGTCACTCAGTCTTGTCCTATTCTTTTTGACCCCATGGACTGCAGCATGCCAGACTTCCCTGTCCATCACCAACTCAGAGCTTGCTCAAACTCATGGCCATCAAGTGGGTGATACCATCCAACTATCCCATCCTCTTGTCCCCTTCTCCTCCCGCCTTCAATCTTTTCCAGCATCAGGGAATTTTCCAAGAAGTCAGTTCTCATCAGGTGGCCAAAGTATTGGAGCTTCAGCTTCAGCACAAGTCCTTCAAGTGAATATTCAGGACTGATTTCCTTTACGATGGACTGGTTGGATTTCTTTGCTGTCCAAGGGACTCTCAAGAGTCTTCTCCAACAGCACAGTTCAAAGGCATCAATTCTATAAATAACTATAATATATATAGCTATTTATAACTATATAAATATAGCTAGATGTAAACTACATACACCCACAAATATGAATGCAATGCCATTTAAATTCATTGGGAATTATGTGATTTATTTAATCAGTTTGTAACTAATTGATTATTCTGTTTATGTATCTCAAAGTCATCTAGTCCAACTTGGGTGACTTCTGCAGGCAAAAAGAGGGGAATAAAAAATGTATTTAGTCTCATCAAAAGTATGCTCATACAGTTATAATTTATTTTTTATTCCTCTGGAACATTTTTAACTCTATAGATATTCTCTTCATAAGGGGAAAAAAGTCTTTTTTTCTGAATCAATAGCAAAAAAAAAATGTTAATGTTAACTCTTCATTCAACACTGAGGTCAAATTATTTAAAGAAAAGTATACTTTCTTAGTGTTCAGCTCAAATATCCTGTCTGTTTTTCACTAGGACTGAGATTATTTGCTCCAAAAACATGTGAATAAGTATCAGGAGGCCAACTGTTGTCTAAAATATGTAATGTATTGCACTATGCTTTAGCACAGCCTAGCAAGAATATGTTTTTCTTTTTCTTTTTGCCTCTTTATACAGTTCATGGGGTTCTCATGCTAAGTATACTGGAGTGGTTTGCCATTTTCTCCTCCAGTGGATCACATTTTGCCAGAACTCTTCACTATCCATTGTCTATCTTGGGTAGCCCTGCTTCATTGAGTTAGGCAAGTTCTTTCACCAGGACAAGGCAGTGGTCAATGAAAGGGAAGAAATACACTCTGGGAGATGATGAGGGATAGGGATGCCGGACATGCTGCAGTCCATGGGGTCTTGAAGAGTTGGACACGACTTGGTGACTGAACAGCAATAACAAACAAGAATGTCTCTTTTTCTCTATGATTGCTCTTTACTGTATCATGAAATGATGGTGTTATCACTATCAGTTCAATTTAGTTCAGTCACTCAGTCGTGTCCAACGCTTTGCAACCCCATGAATCGCAGCATGCCAGGCCTCCCTGTCCATCATCATCTCCCAGAGTTCACTCAAACTCATGTCCATCGAGTCGGTGATGCCATCCAGCCATCTCATCCTCTGTCGTCCCCTTCTTCTCCTGCCACCAATCCTTCCCAGCATCAGAGTCTTTTCCAATGAGTCAACTCTTTGCAACAGGTGGCCAAAGTACTGGAGTTTCAGCTTCAGCATCATTCCTTCCAAAGAACACCCAGGGCTTATCTCCTTTAGAATGGATTGGTTGGATCTGCTTGCAGTCCAAGGGACTCTCAAGAGTCTTCTCCAACACCATGGTTCAAAAGCATCAACTCTTCGGCCCTCAGCTTTCTTCACAGTTCAGCTCTCACATCCATATATGACCAATGGAAAAACCATAGCCTTGACTAGATGGACCTTTGTTGGCAAAGTAATGCTTCTACTTTTCAATATGCTATCTAGGTTGGTCATAACTTTTCTTCCAAGGAGTAAACATCTTTTAATTTCATGGCTGCAATCACCATCTGCAGTGATTTTGGAGCTCCAAAAAATGAAGTCTGACACTGTTTCCACTGTTTTCCCATCTATTTCCCATGAAGTGATGGGACCGGATGCCATGATCTTCATTTTCTGAATGTTGAACTTTAAGCCAACTTTTTCATTCTCCTCTTTCACTTTCATCAAGAGGCTTTTTAGTTCCTCTTCACTTTCTGCCATAAGGGTGGTGTCATCTGCATATCTGAGGTTATTGATATTTTTCCCAGCAATCTTGATTCCAGCTTGTGCTTCTTCCAGCCCAGCATTTCTCATGATGTACTCTGCATAGAAGTTAAATAAGCAGGGTGACAATATACAGCCTTGATATACTCCTTTTATAGCTATCATTTATTGACTGTCTACTATGGACTAGATCCTTAACTAATCCACAATAAAGTCTTAAATAATCCACATAACTTCTCCTCTTCAGAATCCAACATATGTGATTAGGACCATTATCTCCATTTACTGATGTAGAGAGTGATCCTCAAAGCCATTAGAGAAGTGTCCCAAGCTGAGAAATGGCAGGGTTGAGCTAAGATATGATGCCCACTATGAGGAACTCCACATTGCTGTCTTTTTCACTGTCTCATGCAAAGTAGTGTGGTTATGGGGTTGCAAACTTAGGGTTTCACAGATCTTTTTGAATGTGATGAAAGACACACTGGAGTAGAAATAATAGATACAATAGCTTTGTACAAGTAATACAATAAAATCTCATACCAACACATTCAAACACTACTCTAGGATTAACAATAAGAGCAACAACATTTTTTCCTCATTTCTTTGAGAAGAATCGTCTATAGAAAAAAAGAATAGAATCGTCAGCCTGCCTTCTTAGCCAAAGAGCAGGTAGACTATTGTTTCTTTGATGTCATGTGTATTATTTGATTTTATTGTGTGTGTTGCTTATGCTCTCAGAGTACAATATCACTCAGTGCAAAGTGAAGATGGAATGCTGTAGCTCTTTCATTAATTTTCACAGCAGTTGGTTCTCTGCTGGCATTTAGAATTAAAATAAGGAGAAGTTCAAAAAAATTAAGTTTCATTTCAAAACATATAAAGCTCTATGATTTTCTAGAAATGCTGCAAACCAGTTAAATTGAATTAGTTCAAGATGATCACTCAGTATAAGAGAGAAATATTAAACACTATGTATCCCAGGTAGTTTTGAAGGTCCTGACTTTGGTTGTTTAAATGTCATCTGATATCAAAGATGACACTCCAGTTAAAGCCACAGCAAAATAAATAAATTGGAGAGGTGATGATAAAAAAAATGATACCTTATATTATGGAATAATTCCTAGAACTGATATTGCTAATACAATGTTTAAGTTCAGTATACTTTACTAGCATGTGAGATGAGTGCAACTGTGTGGTAGTTTGAGCATTCTTTTTCATTCTCTTTCTTTGGAATTGGAATGAAAACTGACCTTTTCCAGTCCTGTGGCCACTGCTGAGTTTTCCAAATTTAATTACAACTGGATATATTTTTTAAAAAAACTTGAAAAATTTAAATGTTATGCTGAAATTACCATTCTCAGGGAGAAGAAAGGAAGAGAAAGAGAATATTATTTTTTTCCATAACCAGGTCAGAAAAACACAGAGTTGCTGCTAAAAGAGTACAACTTTTTGTGAACAAACTGATAGTGGCTCTTTAAAATATTTTAGGTTAAGTCCATAGGGTGTCAAAGAGTCAGACATGACTGAGTGACTGAGTGCACATGTTCATTAGTTAGAATAACTGAGATCCCTTTCACATCATAGGATAAGGCTCACCCTTATTGTAGGCAGGCATCTGCTTTACTCAAAGTCTAATGGCTTAAATGTTAATCATATCTAAAAATATACTCTAAAATCAAAGTCGACTGGCCTTTGATCAAACAATTGGACACCATAACCTGGTCAAGTTGATACATAAAATTAATCATTACAGCCTGCTTCACCAAATATAGACAGAGGAAAGGAAAACCAAGACCATCTTTCTGGCAGACTCAAGGGAATCTGGGGCCATAGATTTCCTAGGTCTTGACACTCCATGAGAACTAGGAGCCTGAAACTCCTGTGCCTGGTCTTCCCTTGGGTATAGAACGATGAGCATGAGTGCAGTGGCACTCCACCTCTTGACTTCCATTTCTCTGCAGTGGCTATGGCTAGCAATTACTTCACCAGTTTGACTGAAGGTTTTTAAGAATCAACTTTAGCCAATAAACAAACAAGTAGATTTTTGACCCTAGTTATCTTAATAAACATAGTATAGTTCCCTGCACTATATAATTGCTTCTTTTCTCTGGAGAATCATAACTAATGCACAGACATTCCACCTCTGAGCTGGCCTAGTTCTGTACAATGCTTTCTGCTCTAAGCATCCCTTGAATGGAGCTGTTATAGGATTGCTACGTCCTGGTTCCACAAAGCTTTCAAGTCTCAAGTTATCAGATCCTCTGAGCTTTCAAGTTATTTCAAGCTTGTTGTTGCTGTCACTAAGTCACGTTTGAGTCTTTGAGGCCTTGTGGACTGCAGTGTGCTATACTTCCCTGTCCTTCACTATCTCCCCGAGTTTGCTCAATCTCATGTCCACTAAGTCAGTGATGCCATTGAACCATCTGATCTTTTGTTGCCCCCTTCATCTCCTGCCCTCAATTTTTCCTAGCATCAGGGTCAAGTTTACTTATTCCCAGATAGCCCAGGATCTCTAGGCTCCTCTGACACTTCTGTGATCCCATTTCTGACCAATCCACATGCTTTGTCTTCAGTAGTCAAAACGATAAAGACAGAATGACGAGACGAGCGACCGGTTTTTCTTTGAACAACTGGGTGACACGGGAGGGTGGAAAAATCGAGTGTCGGAAGGTGTTACTAGGAGGATCACCCTGAAACTTCTACAATTGGTTCCTTGGGGTTTACGTCGATCCTATTATGGTCTCGAGTATCCGTTCATACATATAATCTTGGTTTGTCACTAGAACCGAATATTAGAATAACATTAGTTGTAAGAAAACCTTCCTTTCATTACGGGGTATAGGTGACTTTCTTACTTCTGGATTCTCATAGCGATAATGATCCATTTATTTATACATATAGTATCTTAAAAAATTGAAAACAAAATTAACCTCTTATTAACGAAATGTTACTATCAAAGACGGTATGTTACTCACAGTCGGTATTCATATGTATATAAGGAAGGGAGAATTCGGAGGGAGGGTGGGGTAGGGGGTAGAGTGGTGAGTAGGGCAACACAGAGGAAAAACCAACTCGTTAACCTCCAAATTTGAAAGTACTCTAGATGCTAGTTTACTTAACCTTAGTGCTACAAATTAAGACTTCATCTTTTGGTTTATAAATGTTAGGAAAGTCAAGAACTTTGAAACAAGAATATGTAAATAAACATAAATGTGATCTTGAAAAACTCAATCCATATAAGAATAATCAACTTTTCAAGCTAGTATTTTCATATTTGACAATGCTTTCATGCAAACAATACTCCAATAACTTTAGTCTACTCTGCATTTTCTGCTAGCTAAAGTTAATAATGATAATAGAGGATAATTGTGCTTATTTGTATTTGCTTAAGTTTGAGGGGTCACAGAAGAAAGGAAATATCAGAGAACAGACAAGAATGTTGATTAAATCATTGGCATGGGTAATAATAACAGCTATGGACTAATGATTCATCAGGCTTTTAAAGACTTCTGCTGGCTAACACTCACCCCAAAGCATCATCGTACATCTCTGTGAAGTGATTCATTCAAGAAAAGCACTAGAGTTTATAAAAGCTATTTGAGTATTTCTTAGGTGTAGCACTTTGCACCAGGGAGTCCAACTCTTTGAAGTTTAGAAGGTGCATTTCTTATGAGGATAGCTGTAGAAAGGCCAAATTCCAGGTCAATCATGAAATCTAGCCATCATAGACTTGTGTAGATGAAGAGGTCTGCTAAGTAAGATTGTTCCAGCTTGACATAAGAAGATGAATTTTCTTCTGGAGATATTCCAATTAGGTGGTAAGTTTGAGAGATCTATAGATGAATTTTGGCATGACACTGATGTGAGATTTTACAGCCTTCAAGTGTCAGAAGTTCAGCAACACAAGTGTACTTATTCTGACCATGATGGCCATGATCTATGAGATCCCCATCTGGGGATCCTCTCCCCAAGGGGTTCTCCAGGCAAAAATATTGGAGTGGGTTGCCATGGCTTCCTCCAGGGTATCTTCCTGACCCAGGGATCAAACCCATATCTCATGTCTCCTGCATTGGCAGGCAGGTTCTTTACCACAAGCACTGCCTGGGAAGCCCCACTGATACATCATTATTAACTAAAATCCACAATTTTTCACATTTCTTTAGTTTTTACATAACATCTTTTTTTCATATCCAGTATACCACCTGGGACACTGTGTTACATTTAGTTGTCATGTTTTTTTAGGCTCCTCATAGTTGTGACAGTTTCTCAATCTATGATTATCTCAAAATTAAAAGTGTAATTTAAATCTTTTACCCTTAGTAGTATACAGTTCTATAAGATTTTACAAATGCAGATAGTTTTATGACCACCATCAGAATCAGGATGCAGAATTATTCCCTCAGCCCTCAAATTTCCTAATGTCACCCTGTTATAAAATCTTTCCTCTAACCACAGTCCCTGATAACCACTGATTTTTTTTTCTGTTTTATATTTTACTTATTCCAGAACATTCTAATATCTTATAAATGGAATGCTATAGTATGTTGCATTTTAATCCTGGCTTTTTTCTTAAACTAGCATTGTTTTCTCTCTCTATTTCTCTCTCAATTTGTGAAAGTGCTATTTGCTCAGTTGTGTTTGACTCTTGGCAACCCCATGGACTGTGGGCCACAAGGCTCTTCTGTCCATGGAATTCTCCAGGCAAGAATACTGTAAAGGATTTCCATTCCATTCTGTAGGGGATCTTCCCAACTCAGGGATAGAATCTGTGTCTCCTGCACTGCAGGCAGATTCTTTACCATCTGAGCCACCAAAGAAGCCCTTTTCAGCTTCTAACAGGATTCATATATGTATTTCAGCCTTCCATTACTCAGAACTTACTTAAACAGCAGACAGGTTTATTAATCTCTGTACAACACACTTTGATCTGAAATAGTAAATGAGCACATTCATTGGTAGGGAAGGTGGACTTTAATGGTTTTCAACATTTAAAAATCCCCCCAAAAGACAATGTTATAGTTTCCCATCAATGCTAAATACACTGATAACTCCCTTCACTCTCAAAACTTCAGTCATGAAGATTTACATTTGACTTTCACAAGTAGATAAGTGACATTATTTCACATTAAACACATACTAAGTCACACTGCTGGGAGAAATATCAATAGCTTCAGATATGCAGATGACACCACCCTTATGGCAGAAAGTGAAGAGGAACTTAAGAACCTCTTGATGAAAGTGAAAGAAGAGAGTGAAAAAGTTGGCTTAAAGCTCAACATTCAGAAAACGAAGATCATGGCATCTGGTCCCATCATTTCATGGCAAATAGATGGGGAAACAGTGGAAAGAGTGACTTACTTTATTTGGGGGGCTCCAAAATCACTGCAGATGGTGACTGCAGCCATGAAATTAAAAGCCACTTACTCCTTGGAAGGGAAGTTATGACCACCTAGAAAGCATATTAAAAAGCAGAGACATTACTTTGCCAACAAAGGTCTGTCTAGACAAGGCAGTGGTTTTTCCAGTGGTCATGTATGGATGTGAGAGTTGGGCTATAAAGAAAGCTGAGGGCCGAATAATTAGTGCTTTTGAACTGTGGTGTCGGAAAAGACTCTTGAGAGTCCCTTGGACTACAAGGAGATCCAACCAGTCCATCCTAAAGGAGATCAATCCTGAGTGTTCATTGAAAGGACTGATGTTGAAGCTGAAACTCCAATACTTTGGCCACCTGACGCAAACAGCTGACTCATTGGAAAAGACCCTGATGCTGGGAAAGACTTACAGCACGAGGAGAAGGGGATGACACAGGATGAGATGGTTTGATGGCATCACCAACTCAATGGACATGAGTTTGGGTGGGCTCCCGGAGTTGGTGATGTATAGGGAGGCCTGGCATGCTGCAGTTCATGGGGTTGCAAAGAGTCAAATATGACTGAGTGAATGAACTGAACTGAAGTCACATTTGATGAGAGTTACATTTCTGAGCAGTGATCCTCCTACCTCCACCTGTTTGGAAGACTCATGATTGATTTAGAAATCACTTTGCTACTTTCACATCCAATACATTTTTCTATTTCCTGTGTCCTGTTTGTTGGGAAGTATAGACCTTTATCTCAACTGATGCAAGTAGCCTTCAGATTTGCCTGTTGCCTTTTAGGCTTCTCTAGTTGTTCAAGTGGTAAAGAATCTGTCTGCAATGCAAGAGACTGGGGTTTGATCCCTGGCTTGGGAAGATCCCCTGGAGAAGGAAATGGCTACTAAATGGCTATAGTATTCTTGCCTAGAGAATCCCATGGATAGATGAGCTTGGTGGGCCACAGTCCCTGGGGTCACAAAGAGTCAGACATGACTGAGAAACTAACACTATAATTCTATAGAGCTTTATAGTCAAAGTTCTCAGTTTGCTACAAAGCTTAATTCTCAAGTATGCAATTTTAATCAAAGCAGAGCTTACATTCACCTTCTAATGACCTTATTCGAATTTCATGAGATTTAGTTTCTAATTCAGTATTGTGGGCTTTCAACATTGCCTTCAACACATGTTAGGGCCCATTCCCTATCAGATGATGTTTTGGTGTATAAAATATTATTGCTTGCCATCGAGTTAAATATTTCTTTGAGTCATCTTCCAAATATTCAAATGCATTCAATTTACCTTGAAGAAGTTTATTAAGCAAAATCTACGATAAATTGGCTGGAGAAATAAAGACTTGGTGTTTGTCTTCAAGAAGCTCATAGTCCAGTAAAGAAGAGAAACAAGTAAACAAATAATCTACTATAATTTCTGATGAGTGGCAGATATTTTCAGAGGAATCTCAAATAAGACAAAAAGGTACTTCTAATGCACTATGTTAGCAGTCACATCCATTTCCTATGTGACAAGTCCCTACACTGGGACTTCACTCATAATAGACAGGAAAAGTATTTTATGCAAAAAAAGGAAAATGTGAGCAAAATCTGAGTTTTCAATGTCTGGAATATAGATTGTTGAGAGGATAGAGGAAACTTGAAAAATAAAAGGGATTATGCTATATAAATACATAAGATTTGAAAGGTACATTGATGGCCTGGATGAACTTGGTGAATGTTATTTTGATTTAACTACACATTTCATGGCAGGGTAAACAATTTTTGCATGGGAACTCAGCAGCCTAGACATAGGTACACAGAAAAATGATGATGGAAAGAACATGATGACAGAGTTTATGTTAATTTGTTGGCTAGTTAGCTAGTTAGTTAAAAAGATAAACTTTTAAATCCCGCTGTGTGAGGTTAATCTCATGAAATGGGAGCAACACAATGCATTGCAATCAGTTCTGTGCCATCTTTTTTAATAAAAATATTTTTAAGACTATCAACACCAGTTTTTAGAAATGAGTCATCCATCAGTTCAGTTCAGTTCAGTTCAGTTCAGTCGCTCAGTCATGTCCGACTCTTTGTGACCCCATGAATTGCAGCACGCCAGGCCTCCCTGTTCATTACCATCTCTCGGAGTTCACTCAGACTCACGTCCATCGAGTCCGTGATGTAATCCAGCCATCTCATCCTCAGTCATCCCCTTCTCCTCCTGCCCCCAATCCCTCCCAGCATCAAAGTCTTTTCCAATGAGTCAACTCTTCGCATGAGGTGACTTCCAAGGAGTAAGCATCTTTTAATTTCATGGCTGTAATCACCATCTGCAGTGATTTTGGAGCCCAAAAAAGTAAAGTCTGACACTGTTTCCACTGTTTCCCCATCTATTTCCCATGAAGTGATGGGACCAGATACCATGATCTTCGTTTTCTGAATGTTGAGCTTTAAGCCAACTTTTTCACTCTCCTCTTTCACTTTCACTGAAAGTGAATGGGTTTTTAGTTCCTCTTCACTTTCTGCCATAAGGGTGGTGTCATCTGCATATCTGAGGTTATTGATATTTCTCCCGGCAATCTTGATTCTAGCTTGTGTTTCTTCCAGTCCAGCGTTTCTCATGATGTACTCTGCATGGAAGTTAAATAAGCAGGGTGACAATATACAGCCTTGACGTACTCCTTTTCCTATTTGGAACCAGTCTGTTGTTCCATGTCCAGCTCTAACTGTTGCTTCCTGACCTGCATACAGATTTCTCAAGAGGCAGATTAGGTGGTCTGGTATTCCCATCTTTTTCAGATTTTTCCACAGTTTATTGTGATCCACACAGAGTCATCCATACTATTTAATTACTAGTGATAATGGAAAGATCTCTGCTAAACTCTAGAAAAAGTCATCTTTCATCAATTCTCATATATGGTGATGGCTTAATCTAGAGCATAAGCCTTAGAGACAAAGTAGAACTAATTCAGGCTTAACTTTTGGAATTGGAATTAGACAAGAAGAAAAGGCAGAAGCAGAGTATAAAAATGTAGAAACCAGAAATTCAGAAGCAGAAAATAAACAAAAATGAAAAATGGACAATACAAAATAGAAATTGCTATCTGGTGCAAATATCAGAACTGACAATAGAGAAAACCCTATTTGAAAATCTAGTTTTGAAAATTTTCTTTGATAAAGCTTGCTTGTTTGTTTTGCCCGTATATTTGAGGAACACAAAGAAGCAAAAATATGGGTATCAAAAAAGGAGAAAGTCTTTCAGTAGGTTAGGATTCTGTGTATGAAAACATGACAGAATCTAGCATAATGTACTGCTGATAAAAGTGAGTGAAAGCTGCTCTGTCCTATTTGACTCTTTGTGATCCAATCCATGGAATTCTCCAGGCCAGAATACTGGAGTGAGTAGCCTTTCCCTTCTCCAAGAGATCTTCCCAACCCAGGGATCAAACTCAGGTCTCCCACATTGCAGGATTCTTTACCAGCTGAGTCACAAGGGAAGCCCAAGAGTACTGGAGTGGGTCGCCTATCCCTTCTCCAGTAGATATTCCCGACCCAGGATTTGAACTGGGGTCTCCTTCATTGCCAGAGAAGGCAGTGGCACCCCACTCAAGTACTCTTGCCTGGAAAATCCCATGGACAGAGGAGCCTGGAAGGCTGCAGTCCATGGGGTTGCTGAGGGTCGGACACGACTGAGCGACTTCACTTTTACTTTTCACTTTCATGCATTGGAGAAGGAAATGGCAACCCACTCCAGTGTTCTTGCCTGGAGAATCCCAGGGACGGGGGAGCCTGGTGGGCTGCCATCTGTGGGGTCGCACAGAGTCGGACACGACTGAAGAGACTTAGCAGTAGCTCCTTCATTGCAGGCAGATTGTACTGCTACTTGTAATTATTAATATAAAATATTCTCTTCTCTACGAACAACTTCAATCCTTGTGATAGAAGCACAGAATTTAAAGGCTAGTGAATAACTTTTGACAGGTAATCAATATTTTATACATGTTTATCAAACATGAGAAATTACAAATTTTGGGGGTTCTAACATGCTAAGGGAACTATTTTCTTCTTAATCGACTAGCTGAATAAAAACTGATTTTGTATAGTAGATAGAAAATTTCAACTTTTGAAGGATTAGAAGATAAAAAATATAACAAATTAACTTAGTGTTTGATTAAGGCATTTAATGATTCAGAAGGCATTCTATCATGTTCATTATGAGGGATACCAATTGCATTGGAAAATCAGAAAAAATAACTGACAGAAGACTTTATTTGAGAGGATATTAGCTAAACCACATTTTTCTTAAATTTTTTAGATAATGTGTTGAGGGTAAAAAGCAAATTGGAAATTTAAATAACTTGCATCTTTCCTGTTACAAAACTATTTAAACTACTTCATGTATCCTGCCATATTGCAAATGGCTAATTACATAATGGTTGCCTCTTCTTGACCTTAGGTTCCTTAGTTATAAGGAGTGCCTCTTATTTACCATTTTGCCTACTATTGAACTTCAACTATAGGTTCTTAATTTGTTGACTGAAAATAATTAGCAAAAATCAGGCAAAGTTCATTTAAAGGTGATACTGACCTATTAGAATGGAAGTGGATGAAGGAATTTCTTACTAGATAAACCAATGCAAAATATTCTATTAATTTGTTTGGCCCTCAGCGATATTGTTAAGGAACAACAGTCAGTATGAAACAACAGCAGAATAAAGAGCTGATAATGCTTTTTAATGCAATTGACAGCTAGTACAATGAGAACTTGTGCCACCAAATGACTAAGTCAAACTTGAATCTGATGGAAGATTCAAGGTAAGTTAACCCATGGGGTAGCATTTTATGTATGAGTACTACAAGTATAATCAAAATCTGGAATGTTTATGGTAAAATATTCAACCCAAAAATACAATGAAATCTAAATTTCTGCAACCTCTTCATTTTTATTTTTAATTCATGTGCCTCCATGTTTCCCAGGAGATCTAATTGAAGCATAAAGAACAAGATAACATTGAAATAGTTCTACAGAAATGCATTTGTTTCTTAAAACACAACAACTCTGTAGAATAATAGATGCTATGTAATGTATCATTAGGGTAGGGTATAGGTTCCCAGTATTTATTAGGCAGTGTTGGAAGGGACTTGGCATTATTTTGGCAGTTGCATAGTGGGTTTCAAATTCAGGTCTAAATGCATTTTAATCATTAGCAATTTAGCAATTATAATTTAGAAAGACAAATAAAAGAACCACAACTGTTATGACTATGGAGACATTTGAGTATAATTTTGAGCAATATGAATGTTTGAGCCGCTTTTGCATTTGTTGTTAGTAATTTTTATCACAATTATGGCAATAATAGCTAGCATTCCACAGGTATGGAAACTATTACTTCAAAGTGTTGACACATTCATCTTATTTCATTCTCATAATATATCCACATGGTAAGACCACCTCCCAACCATTTCATTCAACTCAGAAGGTCAGGAGTGGGAGCTGCGGGCTTAAAAGCATGCAACAAAGTCCTTTATGCTTTCTCTATACCCTCAAAGGAAGAGAACAAAGTATTAATACTGCATCCATGCTAATAACAGGGAGAAAACATTTTCAAGTTGGCTCCCATTTCTTTACTAAAAAACCATTGGCTCCACTACTTTGTCACTTTCTTAAAAATCTTTATGTTTTCTTTGCTGATGCTGGGAATGATTGAAAGTAGGAGGAGAAGGGGACGACAGAGGATGAGATGGTTGGATGGCATCACCAACTCAATGGCCATGACTTTGAGTAAGCTTCCGGAGTTGATGATGGACATGGAGACCTGAGGTGCTGCAGTCCATGGGGTCGCAAAGAGTAAGACACGACTGAGCAACTGAACTGATCTGAACTTCCCTCCTATCAAGTTGTCATTTCTTTGTTACTTAATTTATTCATTAAAAAATAATCTTGTGTGCCAGTATGTACTAAGCAAAGATCTAGGTGTCAGCCTAACAGTGCTGGAAGTTCTATTCTAGGGAATGCAAAGCTCACATTAGTAATTTCTAGCCTCTTTTTCCAACTCATCAAAGCTCAAAATGTGCTATATTTTCATAACCCTAAGCATGAAAGAAAAATCTACTTTATTTATATTTTATATGAAACATGTTTTAAATACTTGTATAAACTTTGTGTCCACGTGTTTCAGTATGCTTTCATTGTTATTTGGAAACAAATAACAATGAAATGGACATCACTCTTTTCCAATATCTTCCTTTATGGTGGTGGTTGTTTAGTTGCTAAGTCATGTCTGACTCTTGCAACCCCATAGACTGTAGCCTGCCAAACTCCTCTGTCCGTGGAATTCTCCAGGCAAGAATACTGGAGTCATTTACCATTTCTTTTATGGTAGTTTTTCCAATAAAGAGAAAAACAATTAATTAACTTTATTATGTCTAAAATTTAAACAGTAATACTTTAACAATATTCTTTAGTATTATTAATAATAATACTTTATTAACAGAAGTAAAGTATAATAATAATACTTTAAAAACATATCTCATACATCCAGCAAAATGTATGTCATGCATTCAGCATAAAAATATATAGGAAATAAAGAGATATAATATGATATTTTCTAAGGAGAAAAGAATGTACTTCACAGTTTTATTCTCTGTCCCACTATTTCATTGTATCTACCTCTATATATATCAATATAGCTGACCCATAAACAACTGGGGCTTTAGGAGCACTGACTGCATGGTAGAAAACCCATGTATAACTTTACAGCTGACTCCCATATTCAGTTTTGCATCTTTGTCTCAACCAACTTTTTAGTGCTATAGCATTTGTTGTTGTTGTTGTTCAGTTGCTAAGTTGTGTCAGACTCTTCGTGACCCCATGCACTGCAGCATTCCAGGCTTTCCTGTCCTTCACCATCTCCCAGAGTTTGCCAAAGTTCATGTCCACTGAATCTATAATGCCATCCAAACATCTCATCCTCTGTCATTCTCTTCTCCTTCTGCTTCAATCTTTCCCAGCATCAGGGTCTTTTTCAATGAGTGGTTTGCCATGTCCTCCTTCAGGTGATCATCCCAACCCAGGGATCAACCTAAATCTCATGTCTCCTGCATTGGAAGGCTGGTTCTTTACCATTAGCACCACCTGGGAAGCTCCATTTTAGCATTTATTATTAAAAAAAAAAAAATCCCAGTATAAGTGGGCCCATATATTTCAACCTCATGCTGTTTAAGGGTTCAAGTAGTGATTATGTTAATGTTTGTGTGCATGTGTGTGTGTGCCCACGTGCAAGGGTGCATTATATATGTGTATAGATGTGTGTATGACTTTGTATTTATTTATATACATACAAGGGCTTCCCAGGTGGTGCTAGTGGTAAAGAAACTTCCTGTCAGTGCAGGAGATGTCAGAGAGTGGGCTCCATCCCTGGGTGGGAAAGATCCCCTGGAAGATGGCATGGCAACCCACTCCAGTGTTCCTGCCTGGAGAATCCGATGGACAGAGGAGCCTGTCGGGCTGTAGTCCATAGCGTCTCACAGAGTTGGAAATGACTGAAAAGACTTAGCACGCACGCACTCATACACATACATAATATATAAATGTTCATACATACATATTGCATATAGCATATTAGATGAATAAGAATCTTTCCACTTTAATATCAATATGGCTAACTCTTGATGATACAGAATGCAGATATTCTTGTATTTGGCCCACATTTTTCTCATTCCTTTTTTATTGTCAGGCATTGTATTTCTTCTCCAAACAGTAACAAATACATAGAGAGTAAGGAGAGAAACAGGAAGAAAAAGTGACTTTGCTATAAATCTGTTATTCTACTTCTGACAAAAGTTTTTAGGGCAGAGATGCTGGTGATTGGAGATAAAAGTGAGCTTTTATCTATAGTTGGCATTTACCTTGTCTCTAGTAGTCCCTCCCTTCTTTGGATCACAAAAAGAGTCTATCCAAAGTTTTCTGGATACCTTCCATATCACTACTTCATCCACTAGTCTAAAACTTTAGTTTTTGGAACTGGGAAGTACATTCTAAGATTATTCAATAATACCTGTCAATTTAGGCCCACATTTCTTCATTTAATAGATTAAGGAAAACACAGCAAATATATCTATCCCTGATGGTAATAAGTAAATAAAGTGGTAGTGATTATGTAAAGTAATTGCTATCAGGCTCCTGAAAACATACAAGAATTATCCCTAAGGAATTATAATAATTTGAAAATTCTTATTAATATCATCATGAAACTAGGTTACTTTTTTTTTCAGAGTTTTCAACTTCCCTAAGAATATTTTGATCTTGGTCTTGTGTCTTTATACATAGTGACATATAATCTTGTATATTTTCTAAATTTATCTACATGGTTTGATAAAAAATACTTATATAAAAAGTTCCATTTGTTAATTCAGTAGCATAGATCTCTAGTTGGATCTCTTCAAGTGGTCTTCATCGTTTTCTAGAAAACTATCAGGTATTACATTTTCTAAGATTACCTTGTAAGAGTGTTTTTGTTTTATTTTGCTTTTATCATTGATATATTTATTTATTAGATTGGAACCAAATAAGATTCGCACATCATATTTATAATGTCCGTTAAATCCTTGTTTATTCTTTATTTTCTTGCAATGTATTTGTTGGACTTTTTGCTGACCAGTGTTTTTCACACTCTATTGATTGCACACACTTAGGCTTATTCAATATATTTCTCTGTTCTCTATATTTACTATATACTGGTAATCAGAGCTAGAGGCTTAATCTAATTAAAGGTAATATATTTTTGCAACACTCCTTCAGGAGTGTTGTTGTCACGAGCAGAGACTGCCTAGCCCCTATGTTCACTTTCCCCAGGACAAGGACCCTTTTCTTATTTCAAAAAGCAGATAATATCTGGTTGTCTCTTATTTTATGTTAATACCATTATGGTCAGTACCTGGATTATTCTACCATAGATTTTAAAAATACAAGTATTCTGTGGCCAACATATGCCTCAATAATTAGAAATAAGGCTATGACAACAACGCCACTGATGGCTCTGCAGCTGCTGCAGAGTCCCCCTAATTTGGAGATGCCAAGGGAGAGGAAAACACTTCAAACCACAGCATTTTTCAAGGACTAGGAGCATGTGTGAAGCATATGCTATGCTTAATTATAAAGGAAGAAGAATTAAAACATCATACTAAAAAGTGTGTCAATTTGACTGCTTGAATTCTGTATGAAAATGTCTTTGGACATGTGCAGAAATGGGATGGCTTAAAGGACCTGCCAGTGAAAGACAGCTTAGGAATATGGGTAAAATAATCTTTACTTGTAGTTTTTATGGGGTAATGAGATGATGCATAATCACCATATTTTAAAACCTTCTAAGTGCTAAAATTTATTTATCCATTCATCTATCCATTTAGTGAATACTGAGTTCTGCTATTTGCCAGATGCTAAGAATACAACAATGATCTAATCAAGACAAACAAAGTCCATAGCCTCAAAAAGCTTACTTACAGTCTGGTGGGAAAGAAAAGCTACTAACAAGCAGAGAAAAAGTAACTGATAATGCTTAATATAGTTACAAATGTGATAGAGAATAATAAAAATCAGAAGATAGACTATTATTTAATGTCAAGATATACGGGGAGAACACTCTGGGAAAACAACATTTAATGACAGAACTAATGATATAAAGGACCAAAACTTAACAATACCTGGGGGGAAAGTTCAAGAGGTGAAATCAATTTCAAAATCTTCAAGGTAATAAAAATCTTGGCCTAAGCTTGAACATTAAAATTTGGGGCTAAAAAAATAAGTTAATGATGATGTAATTTTTTGAGATAGTGAAAGCATTAGAATTAAATGTGAGGGAGACGGGATCAAGAATTCATTTGGGGATATTCTCAGTTTGGGGGATCTTTTAGGCATCCATCAAGAAATATTGAAAATGAATTTGGCAATTGGAGCACAGAATTAAAACTGGAGATAAATGTTTAAAATATTCCTGATCTTAAGTAGTTAGGATTTAAGAGATTCTAGACACTGACCAACCTAGATATCATATTAAAAAGCAGAGACATTACTTGGTCAACAAAGGTCCATCTAGTCAAGGCTATGGCTTTTCCAGTGGTCATGTATGGATATGAGAGTTGGACTGTGAAGAAGGCTGAGTGCCGAAGAATTGATGCTTTTGAACTGTGGTGTTGGAGAAGACTCTTGAGAGTCCCCTGGACTGCAAGGAGGTCCAACCAGTCCATTCTGAAGGAGATCAGTCCTGGGTGTTCTTTGGAAGGAATGATGCTAAAGCTGAAACTCCAATACTTTGGCCACCTCATGTGAAGAGTTGACTCATTGGAAAAGACTCTGATGCTGGGAGGGATTGGGGGTAGGAGGAGAAGGGGACGACCAAGGATGAGATGGCTGGATGGCATCACCGACTCGATGGACATGAGTCTGAGTGAACTCCGGGAGTTGATGGTGGACAGGGAGGCCTGGCGTGCTGCAATTCATGGGGTCACAAAGAGTCGGACATGACTGAGCGTCTGAACTGAACTGAACTGTACCATTTTTCTAGATTCCACAAGTCAGCCGGCTGGCACATGCTCAGATGTGTCCAATTCTCTGGGATCCCATGGACTATAGCCCCCACCAGATTCCTCTGTCCATGGAATTTTCCAGGCAAAAATATTGGAGTGTGTTGCCATTTCCTTCTTCAGGGCATCTTCCTGACCCAAGGATCGTAGCTGTGTTCTTGCATCTCCTGCATTGGCAGGTGGATTCTTTACCAAATGAGCTACCTGGGAAGCTCAGATTTCACATATATATGTTGATATATAAGACTTTTCTTTTTTCTGTTTTTTTAAAATTCATCCTGTGGAAGGTTAATCCTGTGTGATGTTCCAGGACAGGTTCCATGGTTCAGTTTGTTCAGGAAACGCTGCTTACCTGATCACCACTTGGAGCATCCCAACACCTAGTAAAATATTAATAAAATATTAATGCATTCTGAAGTTCCTTGAGTTTTGTCCAGAGACTTTTTTTTTTTCCTTCAGGAAATAGCTATTAACAGCAATGCAAATGATATCTGGGTAGCAGTATTAAGGAAAGACTGCTATAGATGGAGGTGCCGGAAGAACTAGTCTGTTCCCACATCCACAGCTGAATCAGTCAGCCTAACAGCCATGTGTTTCAATCAGAAGGTCTACAGGCCCTCTGAACTGAATTGAACTGAACTGAGCGACTGAACTGAACTGACAGGCCCTCTCCCTGATGATTTAATTGACTTCTGCCTGCTGATTTCACAGGGCATAATAAGAACACTCGGAGAAGGCAATGGCACCCCACTCCAGTACTCTTGCCTGGAAAATTCCATGGACGGAGCCTGGTAGGCTGCAGTCCATGGGGTCACGAAGAGTCGGACACGACTGAGCGACTTCACTTTCACTTTTCAGTTTCATGCATTGGAGAAGGAAATGGCAACCCACTCCAGTGTTCTTGCCTGGAGAATCCCAGGGACGGGGGAGCCTGGTGGGCTGCCGTCTATGGGGTCGCACAGAGTCGGACCCGACTGAAGCAACTTAGCAGCTGCAGCAGCAGCAATAAGAACACTGCCAATATAAGAACCCTGATGCTGAGGGCATCCACGTGAGTCACAAGTCTGCTCCATGATGCCTTCACTGAACACTCTGTCCTCATTAGTTTTCCTCTTTTCTAAGCTCCCATAGTATTCATAAGTTCCCATAATACTCAAATATCGAATGGCTAACTATTCAATATTTATCGTACACAGACTTGTGTTTCTGGCTTGTTGCTCCTGGTCCCTACAGCTAACCATTCTCCACTGCTATGCACGTGCTCCATATGTTTCAGTCACAACAAACTCTCAGAGTCCCTGAGCATCCCTACCTCTGTGCTTTTAAATAAGCTGCTTGAGATATCCTTCTCCCTTCATCCCACCCTGGCCAGTTACTACTGGCTCTTTAAGGCCACACATCACCTGAACTGCAAAAGTTCCCCTGGCAAGGGACTCACTCTGTGCTCTGTGTTCTTGTGACATTTTCTATAAATCACACTGTCATATTTAACACTTTAAACTTTTCTATACACATCAGAATCTGTGATTATATTCCATCTCTTGCTTGGAAAGGCAGAACTGTTTTCTTCAACTGTGTGTCTACTTTGAAAATCTTTTTTTCTCCTGGGACATTCAACTCCTCCGGAAAAAGAAGAGTGAAACCAACTGCCTTGAAGGAAATAAGAGGCTGATATATCAATAATTGTTGCTTTTGAGTGACAATTTTTATTTTTAAATTAAAATTGTATGGAGGAAGAAGGGCTTTGGCTCATAAATTTTAATTTTAATTCACAACGCTACTTGGACATTCAAAATAGAAGGCATTTTCTTTATTCTTGAATAAACTGAGTATCTTCTGTTGTATAAGACTTCATACTCTCATTAGCAGGAAAAATTTACTAAATATCTAAATGAACTAAATTTTAGCCCAATTCACCCTTAAGGAGGAGTTGTCAGTCTCTTGGGCGTAAAACTGTTCAGTCACTGGAATAGCCTCCAGATCTCTTTTTCCCGTCATCTAAACACCTGGTGGGCTGCAGTCCTTAGGGTCACACAGAGTGGGACACAATTGAAGTGACTTAGTAGGCACCCACGCAAACTTGATAAAGAGACTCAATATGCTTCAGGAAGTGGAGGATAGGGCTTAACTCTGACTTTATGCCAGTCCTTGGATCTTCAGGATGAAATATCTTTGGCATCTCTGGTTGTCTCATACTTTACTGACAGAGCTGAAAAGATCTGCTGTGAGTTGGACTCAGAGTCATCTCTTTGGGCTTCAGCAGTAGTTTGAGGGGCACTCACTTCAACTCAGATTTAACTGGCACTTGTTCCTGGTCTATCTTTTACCTCATCCCTTGGCATGGATACCTACCCACTTTCTCCTTTGGGAGATCACCATCGCACCAGTGTTCATCCTCTGAAGGCTGCATGTGTGTGTTAGTTGCACAGCCACGTCTGACTCTTTGCAACCCCATGGACTGTAGTCCACCAGGCTCCTCTGTCCATAAAATTCTCCAGGCAAGAATACTGGAGTGGACAGCTAGCCTCTTCTCCAGGAGATCTTCCCAACCCAGGAATCTAACCTGGCTCTCCCTCAGTGCAGGCAGATTCCTTACTGTCTGAGCTGCCAGAGAAGGCCCAAGCTACTGGCTCGCAAATCAGCATCCATATGTCATTGGAACTGAGGATGGTCTGGCAGGTCAAGCTGCCGCCCCTCCCCCCATTAAACCGTGCTGCCCAATATGACTGATGGGACAGAAATAACTGTGAGATGATCTCCTTGCTATTATACAGTGCTTCTCTTACAGTAGCCATGTCAGCTCTCTCTGTGAGCTAGACGTTTATCTGGCCTTTTCATTCTTCTCCCTGTTTCTTTCCTTTCGTTTCTTTAATACCTTAGTTCAAGAAAGTGTCTAACTTTCACTCTTTTTTTCCATTTATTTTTTCTTATATAAAAGCTAGTCTGATGTGCCTGTCTATTAATATGCTTAAAGATGGAAACCAAAAAGAGAATGTAGACAGACATTTTTCAAGAAAGTAACTTAGATTGAACATAACTGTCTGGCTGAAGAAAAAGAAAAAACAATTTTTAAAGATAATTGACTAAATATTAAAATTCCAAATTTTCTCTCTCCTGCCCATATGCCCAAGGACATGGATACCATGGGTCAATTAACGTGAAAATCTTGCACTCAAGAAATCTAAGGTAAAAAAATCACACTAATATTTGTTGAAACATTTTTTCTGTTAAAAAAAGTGAATTTTTTCTCTATGGAGAAGTAATCTCTGCACCAAATAGCAATGCATTATTGAGTGTTCATCCAATAAATTTTATTAAATACTTACTATGTGTTTGAATTGTGTAAAGCTTCATTTTGGGGAAATCCCTTCTATATGGGTGATTATAAATATAGGTATATTCTCTCCCTCTTACCTTTTAATCTTTGGGTAGGATTTAAGCAAAAGAATGAGTTGCAAGTAATCAATATCATTCTACAAACAGATTTTATTCATAAATGATGCTAGATAAATATTTGTAAAAGTAAGTTGAAATACAAAAGGCAATGGCCATGTTTTCAAGATTGAATTGTGACTTCATTTCACCAATCCATGAACTTATTCCTAGGTCTTCTACAGTTTAAACTTCTGAAGTTTAAACTAAATTTCCCAGCATCATTTCTGTTTTGCCATCTCCTGGTGCCATATGAGACAAGGTTACTCCTTATTTCTTGTTTCTTATTTCACATGAGTGTTTATTCATTGAACCAAGAACATAAGTTGACAGGATCTTGTGAGAGCTTTTTGTGAAAGTACAAGGGAGAACTCGTCTGTTACTAAACGTTTCTTACTATTTTTTACAGACTCAGAACTAGTCTTCGGAAGAAAACTCAAGCATAATAGCTTTCATACCTAAGAAAAACACCTTTTTCTGTGTGATTTACAGATGTTGGCATATACCTACATTATAATTCAATTCTAGCATTGATAAGCCATTAACTTTCCTCATCTCTGTTTAAAAGGAAGTCTATATGCAAAAAAGGCAACATTTGGAAATGTGTTGAGAACTGATTACATCAAAAAGCATACAAGGTAGTCTAAAAAATAAATTACATTCATGCAGAATTTTCTCATTTCTATTTGATTTGTATTGCTTCCCAAATTGCATCTTCTTTTTTATTTTTAATTTCTTTTCTGTCTGTTTTCATCTTCAGTTCAGTTCAGTTCAGTCGCTCAGTCATGTCCGACTCTTTGCCATGAATCGCAGCACGCCAGGCCTCCCTGTCCATCACCAACTCCCGGAGTACACTCAGACTCACGTCCATTGAGTCAGTGATGCCATCCAGCCATCTCATCCTCTGTCGTCCCCTTCTCCTCCTGCCCCAATCCCTCCCAGCATCAAAGTCTTTCCAATGAGTCAAGTCTTCGCATGAGGTGGCCAAAGTATTGCAGTTTCAGCTTTAGCATCAGTCCTTCCAAAGAAATCCCAGGGCTGATCTCCTTCAGAATGGATTGGTTAGATCTCCTTACAGTCGAAGGGACTCTCAAGAGTCTTCTCCAACACCACAGTTCAAAAGCATCAGTTCTTCGGCTCTCGGCCTTCTTCACAGTCCAACTCTCACATCCATACATGACTACTGGAAAAACCATAGCCTCGACTAGATGGACCTCAGTCCGCAAAGTATTGTCTCTGCTTTTCAATATGCTGTCTAGGTTGGTCATAACTTTTCTTCCAAGGAGTAAGCGTTTTTTAATTTCATGGCTGCAGTCACCATCTGCAGTGATTTTGGAGCCCCCCAAAATAAAGTCAGTCACTCTTCCCACTGTTTCCCCATCTATTTGCCATGAAGTGATGGGACCGGATGCCATGATCTTCGTTTTCTGAATGTTGAGCCTTAAGCCAACTTTTTCACTCTCCTCTTTCACTTTCATCAAGAGGCTCTTTAGTTCTTCACTTTCTGCCATAAGGGTGGTGTCATCTGCATATCTGAGGTTATTGATATTTCTCCCGGCAATCTTGATTCCAGCTTGTGATTCTTTCAGTCCAGCGTTTCTCATGATGTACTCTGCATATAAGTTAAATAAGCAGGGTGACAATATACAGCCTTGACGTACTCTTTTTCCTATGCAGTTAGGAATAAATGTTATCTGGTTATGAAGAAACATATTATTATACAAATTCAGTAGATGATAAGTAGGTTAACGGTCAAGAGAGTTCACTCATAAAGTAATAGCATCTTACCACCTTGATAATCCTCCTGGAGGTTTTATTAGGGTTAGAGCCAAGTAAAAGAAAGTCCACTAAAGAAGCTCATTACCAAATCAAGGAAATCTGGATGTTATCCCAAGCAAATTTCTTTAAAGAATAAATGTTTTCCAACTCCTGCTCCTCATCATGAAAAAATACACTCTCTGGCTCCTATCCTACCCTGTATTTCTACTCAGCATTGCTAATTGCATTTCACCCCTAAGCAAATTATTCTTTGAGATTTTTTTAACTATGCTCTTTTATATATTTTCACCTTTGGTTTAGTCACTAAGTCGTGTCCTACTCTTGCAACCCCATGCCAGTCTCCTCTGTCCATGGGATTCTCAGGCAAGAATACTGGAGTGGGTTGCCATTTCCCTCTTCAATTTTCACCTTTTGAGAGGAGCAAATTCTTAAAGTAAAAATGAAAAAAAAAATTTGATATTAAGTTAGGAAGTTATTGGGTTGGGCCACAGGATAAACTCCTCTGTGCTTTTGATATTACATCATCCATTTGACCATCTACTCTGACCTTACCAACATAAGTCTGGATAATCATTGAAGTTTACCTAGGTATCCTTAGAACACTGTGCTCAAAGACTCTTTGCCCTCAAAACTAGGGAATCTTTTAGAGAAGACCTACGCAGAATTTGCTCCATGGTCTACTGTCAGTCCCTAAACTCTTTGTGTCCAGACTGTGTGTATTAGTGTTCTCCATAGAAACAGAACCAATAGGCAATAGATGATAGATAGTATATTATTTATTATAGGATTTGGTTCACATTAGTATGGAGGCTAAGAAGTTTTGCAATCTGCTATCTGTTAAGTCAGAAAATCTGGAAAGCTGATGATTTCATTTAGTCTGAGTCCCAAGGCATGAGAATACAGAATTCATAATAAAAGTCTGAGTTCAAAAATCTGAGAATTTGGGGGTCTACAGTAAAGATTCCATCTGAGTCCAAAGACGCTCAAACCAGGAACACCAATGGTCAGAGGATAGAAATTTTCCCTTATTTCTGATGAGAAGCTAGTTACTTCTTTTTTCCTGCACATAAATCACTTTTCTTTTTCTGCTTTTAAGATTTTTCTCAGTCTCTTATCTTTCAGCAGTCTGACTGTAAAATGTTTAAATGTAAATTTTTTTTTTTTCCTCTGACCACTGTTTATAAAGCTTCTTTGATCCATAGATTAAAGTTCCCATAAATTTGAGAAGTCTTTGGTCATTATGCTTTCAGCTACATTTTGTACTACTTCTTTTTTTCTCCTCTGTAATTCCCACTACATGGGTATTGCTATGTTTGATGTTCTCCCACAGGTCTCTGAGGCTCTGTTCATTTTTCTTCAATACTTGTTCTGCACATTAAATGATGTTTATCCATCTATCATTAAGTTCAAAGAGTCTTTCTTCCACCATTTGAATATTTTATCATGCCCATCTAGTGAAATTTTCATTTCAGTTATTATAATTTTTAGTTCTAGTGTTTTCATTTCGTTTTTTAAACATGTATTTCTACTTTCCAACAAGTGTCCCCTATCAAGTAACTTTTAGTTTCCATTAACTAATTTTTCCCAAGTATGGTTTACACATTCCTTTTACTTATATGTCATGATCTGTTATAGGTTTGGTCTTAGATAATACATTATGGATACTCAGCTCTGACTTCCTCCTTAAATTGTGTGTGCTTTTGTTGTTATTTATTTACTTTATAACTTGCCTGGATTTAAGCTCTGATGGTGTATAACCACTGATGTCTATTCAATTTTTTTGGTTCTTATTTTTGTTTTCTTGTTTTTATATATGTATATATATATTTTAGCTGTGCCAGGTCTTAATTGTGGCTCTCAGGATCTTAGATCTTTGATGTAACATGCAGAATCTTTTTTTAAATTGGGTCAGATGAACTCTTAGGAGCAGCATGAGGGATCTAGTTCCCTGACTAAAGATCAAACCTGGGCCCCCTAGCATTGGGAGTACAGAGTGTTAGCCACTGAACCACCAGTGAAGTCCCCTTATTTTTCTTTTTTAACCCAGTTCCTGAGAATTGTTTTTGTTGTTGTTTAGTCACTAAGTTGTGCCTGACTCTTTTGCAATCTCATGGACTGTAACCTGCCAGGCTCCTCTGTCCATGGGATTCTCCAGGCAAGAATACTGGAGTGGGTTGCCATTTCTTCCTCCAGGGGATTTTCCTGACCCAGGGATAGAACCAATGCCTCCTGCGTCTCCTTGCATTGGCAGGCAGATTCTTTACAATTGAGCTACCTGGGAAGCGTTTTTATGGCTTAGTGGCTGTCAATGTTTGGGTAGAGACTGGGCTTGAACAGACTGATTCCATAAGGCTTTCTATTACTGAAAGGCTGCCTCTGTGGAATGCATTCAAATTTCAGCCAGTTCTCAAATCTGTCTATATTTTTACTCTCTGCTGGCTCATCTGAATCTTCCATGCCCTTGTGCTTATTTCTCCAATCAGTCTGGAGGTCTGTGGAGTTTAGCAGGTCATATTATGGTTCTCTTTTTTCTAAATTTCTTCCATTCAATTGATGACTTATTGACATCTCAACGTTGAGCTAACAGAAGTACAATTTTCTCTGTTAATTTCCCCCTCAAATTGTCATTTTTAGTAATAATGTAAACATATTCTAGCCTTCATGCCAAATCAAGTCAGCTCTTCTTGCAGTATGGTCACAGATTTTCTGGACTCCATGAACCCTGGAAAAACTGTCACTTCACCTGAAGGGTACAAGGCAGATATGAGCAGTCACAGAGAAGAAGGTTGCAGTCCCACTGTCCTTACCAGGGTTCTGGTAGTGTTTTATGAATAAGTGCTTCTCATTTTTTTTGCTTGCTTCTGGTTTACCTCCAGATCCCTGAAGTAGTCATTTTTGTATTATTCTTGCCAGTTTTGTACTTGCTGAGGAGAATGCATTTTTTTACCTTTTCATGTCGCCATACCAGAATCTTCACCTTTGGATACTGATTATAGATTTCAAATACTTTTTGTGAGTGTATTAATTTGATAATGAGTAGGTTTTTTAATATACTCATTGGATTCTACAAGGGGTCAGTTCAGTTCTGTTCAATCACTCAGTCATGTCCGACTCTTTGCGACCCCATGAATCGCAGCACGCCAGGCTTCCCTGTCCATCACCAACTCCTGGAGTTCACCTAAACTCATGTGCATTGTGTCACTGATGCCATCCAGCCACCTCATCCTCTGTCGTCCCCTTTTCCTCCTGTCCCCAATCCCTCCCAGCATCAGGATTTTTCCAATGAGTGAACTTTTCACGAGGTGGCCAAAGTATTGGAGTTTCAGCCTCAGCATGAGTCCTTCCAATGAACACCCGGACTGGTCTCCTTTAGGATAGACTGGTTGGATCTCCTTGCAGTCCAAGGGACTCTCAAGAGTCTTCTCCAACACCACAGTTCAAAAACATCAATTCTTTGGCACTCAGCCTTCTTCACAGTCCAACTCTCACATCCATACATGACCACGGGAAAAACCATAGCCTTGACTAGACGGACCTTAGTTGGCAAAGTAATGTCTCTGTTTTTTAATATGCTATCTAGGTTGGTCATAACTTTTCCTTCCAAGGAATAAGCGTCTTTTAATTTCACAGCTATAATCACCATCTACAGTGATTTTGGAGCCCAAAAAAATGAAGTCTGACACTGTTTCCACTGTTTCCCCATCTGTTTCCCATGAAGTGATGGGACCAGATGCCATGATCTTCATTTTCTGAACATTGAGCTTTTAGCCAACTTTTTCACTTTCCTCTTTCACTTTCATCAAGAGGCTCTTTAGTTCCTCTTCACTTTCTGCCATAAGGGTGGTGTCATTGGCATGTCTGAGGTTATTGATATTTCTCCCGGCAATCTTGATTCCAGCTTGTGTTTCTTCCAGTCCAGCGTTTCTCATGATGTACTCTGCATAGAAGTTAAATAAGCAGGGTGACAATATACAGCCTTGACATTTGGAACCAGTCTGTTGTTCCATGTCCAGTTCTAACTGTTGCTTCCTGACCTGCATACAGGTTTCTCAAGAGGCAGGTTATTTGGTCTGGTATTCCCATCTCTTTCAGAATTTTCCACAGCTTATTGTGATCCACACAGTCAAAGGCTTTGACATAGTCAATAAAGCAGAAATAGACATTTTTCTGGAACTCTGTTGCTTTTTCGATGATCCAGCAGATGTTGGCAATGATCTCTGGTTCCTCTGCCTTTCCTAAAACCAGCTTGAACATCTGGAAGTTCTGCAAGGGGTACCTAAGTATAAACATTCAAAATTACATGGCTTTTCATGTATAATGGGGATTCTCTTGTGGCTCAGATGGTAAAGAATCTGCCTGCAATGTAGGATACCTGGGTTTGATCTCTGGGTCAGGAAGATTTCCTGGAGTAGGAAATGGCAACCCACCTCAGTATTTTTGCCTGGAGAATTCCATGGACAGAAGAGCCTGTTGATCTACAGTCCATGGGATCACAAAAAGTTCACCATGATTGAGCGACTAACACTTTCACTTTCACTGCATGTATAATGTAACCTTGAGAAAGTTGAAAGTGTTAGTCGTTCAGTCATGTCTGATTCTTTGCAACCCCATGAACTGTAGCCTGTTTAGCTCCTTTGTCCATGGAATTCTCCAGACAAGAATGCTAGAGTGGGTAGTCATTCCCTTCTCCAGGGGATCTTCTAGACCCAGGAAACAATACAAGGACTCAATAAATAACTGCTGATGAGAGTGGAAGTGAAAGAATCTGGTTAATCTGCAAGTGGATTTGCAAACTTCTAAGAGAATGAAGAGCAAAGCATTAGAGGAATGGGGAATTCACAAGGAACCCCAAAGCTTTTGGTTCCTATCATCTGGTGAACTTTACCCTCTTTGACAACTCAGAATATCCATACCCCAAAGCTTCCTAACTCCAGGGAACAGGGCCAAGGTCTCCATAGCTGGTGAAAACGATCCCCAAATACACATGACATACAAAGCCTCTTCTCTATTTGATTATTTTCCAGCCAAACTGTAAAGTCCAAATGATGAGACCCAAGTAGAGGAGGCATAAAATGAGGATGATGAGAACACACTCTATTGCTGAAGATGGGTAAAAAAAAAAAAAAAAAGAGAGAAAGAAAGAAAGAAAAAAAAAGTATTAGTTTAAAGGCTGAAGGGGAAGTGGTTAAGAAGATGGGTTCAAGCCTCAAGAAACCCATGTTTGTTTAAACGCACCACTTAGAAGCTGTGTAACGTTGAACACTTGAGTTATTTAGTTGACTTTTGTGAGCCTCATTTTCTTTTTGTGGAAACATTAAGACAGTGGTATCTATTTTATAGAGTCTTTGTAAAGATTAAATGAGTGGATCTATATAAGGTGCTAACCATGTTAAGATTTCAGTGCGCAGTAACTACCTCATCAAGTCTTTTTCTAGTGGTCTGTACATTTTTAACTGTCAGCTTGAAAAATGAGAGAGGAAGTTCTATGGCATTTAAGCTTCCCTGGTGGCTCAGACGGCAAAGCGTCTGCCTACAATGTGGGAGATCCGGGTTTGATTTCTGGGTCGGAAAGATCCCCTGGAGAAGGAAATGGCAATCCACTCCAGCACTCTTGCCTGGAAAATTCCATGGACAGGGGAGCCTGATAGGCTACAGTCCATGAGGTTGCAAAGAGTCGGACACGACTGAGCTACTTCACTTTTTTCACTTTATGGTATCAGCAGACACACTTGAAGCACAGAAAACCTTTGGACAGTACACAGAATGCTTGGATTCTTTATGGATATTTTTCTCTAGAAATTCACTTACTGAAAATGCCCATCACCTTTGACATCTATTCAAATCCAAGAAAATGAAACTAGCATTCTGTGACCTGTGTCTATAGTGCAATCCTTGAGACCTTCTTATCAAAGTACCTCATTAAGATATGAAGATATAAAGAATTTATTTAATCAACTATCTTTTTGCAGTTGGTAGTGACAGAGGGTATAGAATGAGGGAAAGATGAGACTCACAACTAATGCAATCCTTCTTCCAGCCAATAATTACAGAATCATTCTTACAAAAACACATGCCTATGTTTGATGAAAATATGCACTGTTGTTTCCTATGTTTTAGAACTGCTATTCTGCCCAAATAGATAATATAAGCAAAGCTTTAAGATTTTGTGAAAAAATAAATAAAAGTAAAAATCAAAAACAAGTCCTTTTATCTGTGTATGTGTTTGTTTGAGTTTTTTTTGCGTGTGGGGGAGTGGGGATTGTGATGGAATTTTTACTATTCATTGCCACAATATGAATAATTTAATTTGAGTGCTTTGTAGTGATCTTTACCACCTCTAAAAGAGAGTTCTAAATATATATATATATAGAGAGAGAGAGAGCTTTTAGCTTTCTTTCTTTTCTCCTTAACTAATATTTCTCTACTCTCATGCTTTAGTACTGTGGATGAATACTAAAGTTATTATCTTTTAAGTGAAAAAAGATATTTGCATATTTAATATTTGCTTGCATTTTGATATAGTTTTAGAATCACAAATTTTATTAACATTGATCTCTCTTTTCTCTTGCCTTTAGCTAATTGTTTAAAATTAATCTTCTCTTTTCTCATGGCATGACTGAAAGCTCTTCTAAGGCAAATTTAAAGTCTTAGTTGACCTAAAACTTAATTTTTACTTGACTTCCTATTTTCATCAGCATTCAGAAAAAGGGCTGAAGTGGAACATTTTAATATTTTGGTTGACAACCTTCCAACCTCTTTTCCTATTTTATAAAAAAATCTCCATTGCTTATAATAGTAGTGGAACACACTGTCTTACTTCATTCACCAGAAACTGAAGGAGGGTGTACTTTTACCTCCCTGCTCCTTGACAGAAGCATTTGCTGCTTCCTTAGCTGATTAGCTGGGGCTTCTCTGGTGGCTTAGATAGTAAAGAATCTGCCTGCAAAGTGGGAGACCTAGATTTGATTCCTGGTTTGGAAAGATCCTCTAGAGAAGGGAATGGCTACCCACTCCAGCATTCTTGCCTGGAGAATTACATGGACAAAGGAGCCTAACAGGCTACGTACAGTCCATGGGGTCACAAAGAGCTGGACACAACTGAGCAATTTTCACTTTAGCTGATTAGCCATCACCACTAAGTAATCTAGAATCTGGAGCAAGCACCACAGAGATGAGTTAACAGCTGGAATGTGTCCTTTATTGCCATCAAATCCATAATGAAGGCAGCATCAACATCCTGGCCCAATCACTCTTGCTGCCAGAATCTAGAATGCTTTATTTTCAAGTCTCCCACCAATTCTGGGTTCTTAAATAAATTCCTTGTTTATCTCATATATACCCAGAATTTATTTCTGTTTAGAAACAATTCAAATAATAAAAGTGTTCTTCTCAAAACCATTATTGTGGATTTAATCAAAACACTGCCTAATTCTTAATACTACTTGTGCAACTTTATACCTTCATTAACTCATTCATTTGGAGCATTCATTTATTGTGCATCACTATGATTTGGTGTATATATATATATATATATATATATTTTTTTTTTTTTAAAGCATGGGTTTTACTATTAGGCTGAGCTTACCTGGTGGCTCAGCAGTAAAGAATCTGCCTGCAATATAGGAGACCACTTCCAATACAGGGGACGCAGGTTCAATCCCTGGGTGAGAAAGATCCCCTGAGAAGGAAATGGCAACCCACCCCAGTATTCCTGCTTGGAAAATCCAATGGACAAAGGAGTCTGGCAGGCTATAGTCCAAGAAGTCACAAGAGTCAGACACAACTTAGCAAATAAACCACCACCACCACCACCACTGTTAGGCTGGTCTGAGTTTAAATTCTGACTTCAACAATTAATATGTAATTTTCAGTAATGTGTGGCACAAATAAATACTTTATTTTGAAACTCACTGTATAAGAGAAAGAGAAACAAGTTTGAGACCAGAAAATGCATCACTAGCTCTGCCTCTAAGCAACATTGTAATTTAGGGTAAATAATCAGCTCTGATCTTATTAACTTCATCTCTGCTAAGTCGCTTCAGTCGTGTCCAACTCTGTGCGACCCCATAGATGGCAGCCCAACAGGCTCCCCTGTCCCTGGGATTCTCCAGGCAAGAACACTGGAGTGGGTTGCCATTTCTTTCTCTAATACATGAAAGTGAAAAGTGAAAGTGAAGTCATTCAGTCGTGTCTGACTCCCAACGACCCCATGGACTGCAGCCCACCAGGCTCCTCCATCCATGGGATTTTCCAGGCAGGAGTACTGGAGTGGGGTGCCATCACCTTCGATAAAGAAAGTGTTGTCCAGGATGATTTTTCAAGCTCATTTCTAGTTCTAAAATTCTATAATTCACATAAAAATCCATTTCAAGTTTCAAAATTGTGACTTATTTTGCAATCATTCCCTATGTGTTTGTATATTTTTGTACAGAGGTACCTGATGTTTTATATAAGCTCATTTTTGGATCAGTTCCCCCAAAATACCAGTGTCATTGCATTTCATGGAACAGGCCATTTATACCTAGAGGGATAAGCAACTTGCATGGCTCCCAGACTCTGCAAGTCTGGGTCTACTGACCACACCTCTCAGAACAAACCCATGTGCCATTTTTTTTTTCTTTATTTTTGGCTTGGAACTTTCTATGTTCCTTTGTGTTTTACCTGATTTGTCTTTAATTGACAAGTGTCAATTTACTTTATATTTCTCCAGGGAAACTTCCTTAAACCTCTCCTATCTCTCTTGCTAACCAAGGTTAAGCTTCTCATGATGGGCGTTTTCAAATACTCTACTTTGTGTAGCAGTCATCCCAACTGTATCTCAAAAATCATTTTTATCATTGTTCCATTAAGCTCCATGAAAGCAAAGTCTTGTTATTAACTATATTTCTAGTACTTTACACTCTGCCAAGTCCATAGTGGGTACACAATTTGTTGAACTGAAAAAGTGAAATTTACTTCCAAAACAAGCCTGGATGTCTGATTCCAGCTTCCAGCTCTCACTACTCAATTGTGATGATTTACAATTTAGACATGTATCTTGTGCAATAAAACCTCACTGATACTTGCCATGATTTTGGGTTACAGTTTATTTCTTTCCCTAATGTCCCAGGAATCACATATGATATATCTTGGCCAGTATCTCAGCCTGCAGCTGCCTTCACTGTTCTCCCAGTGGCAAGCTCATCCATCTTTTAATAATTTGGGTAGGCTATCATGATTCTGTTTTGGATAACTGATGACAACATAACATGTAAGGACACCCTGGGGTTATGAGCCAAGACATGGGAGCATTTCCAGACTCTATTACTCTAATTAAAAGAATAACTCTCTAAGGGTAGAATTCACAGTTCTCAGGAACTGGTCAGTGACACTGGCATTTGACTAAGGCCCATGGATAATGCAAAAATGAAAGCCAACATAAATCATCTCTTTATAAGAAAATGAACAGCATTATCAAGGAACTAAAAAGTGCATTTGTAAGTGCTTAAAGTGCCAAATAATTTGTAAGCTTCCCAAATCTTTGTAAACAACTAGAGGGCCTGATATTTTATAGGTACTCAATCAACATTACCAAACGGTAGATTGACTAAGATAGATATACTTGAGAGCTATTTCTCTACTATGTATCCCTTACTGATACTAAAGTCTTATATAAAGAGCATTAATTTAATTCAAAATAGTGAATGAAAAGAGTAAATGTTATAATAAAAGAAACAATGTCCAAGATACATACAAATGTCATCAAAGTGCATAAAATGCTTCCTGTCTCCAAGGATAAAATTAAGTACATCCCATCTAGGTAACTAAAATGACAATGGTAAAGTGCCTGACACACAGTGTGTCTGTGTTCATTCATCCATTAAGATGTGATCCTGATATGTTTTACACTTGGGAGAGCTTAAGAGTTCACTCACATGGCTCTACCTCTTCCATTCCAATGTAAAACAATGACAGTTAAAATGGAGACAAACAGTAATAAGCTTACAGCCACACTCAAGCATAGAATAAACTTTAGCGAACCAGAAATGCAGAGAGGAAGGTGGAGACCTGATGGCCCCAGGTCCATAAACTAGCAGAGAGAGCTAGGTATTATCTCACACTGGATAATGGGACTATAAGTACCCATCTGGAGGGGACAACTCCCCTTTTTAAAGGCTAGAGCTGAATACAGTTGGAAGAAGAACTTGAATCAAGCTATTAATACCAACTGTGATATTACTGACATGACTTTCTGGGTCTCTAGTTTCTGTTAACATCATGTCTGTCTGTTGAACTCCTTTTTTGTTCTTATAGTCTCATCATTTTCTTTCTCTCTCCTTTTCATGAGAGTTTTTCTCTCACTCTTCTTCCCATATCCATCTTTTCTTCAGTCTCACAAAATTCCTCACATTTCCTAAGAGGGAAATACAGATTATTATTTGAATCAGGAAAATTGAAATTGTGAAAACATTGGCCACAAAAGAAAATATCAAAATTGATGTATAAAATCAATTTATTTTTGTAAAAAAACTTAGTAATGAGTCAAATTTTCTTAGTAATTTGAGCAAATATTTGCAACAATGAAAATAATTTTATTTAATTGATTATTTATTTTTTCCACTTGACCCTTGTTGATTATCTATTTTATGTATATAGAAGTGTATATATGCTGTCTCTTATACACATCTAGATGTGTATAAGAGACAGGCTCTGATCATATATGTCAATCTCAAACTCCCAATCTATCCCTAAAATTAGTAAAATAAAAAGTGTTTAGCTATGACATATAGAAAATTAATCAATAAAATAGAGTGATGTAAAGGAATCCTTCCTGGAAAAAGCTTTCTAGATAATATTTATTTTAATTTATACATTTAGATTAAAATGTTTCTTTCAAAGCACTCTCAGGGTTAAAATAGTCTCAGCTTGAAATGACATGGAAAACTATCACTCAAGAATCTATAGGAATTACTCAAAACTTAACTTTAGAAGTCAAAACAAGATGACCTCTATAACCACTTGTACATGTGAAACTTTGCTTTTCCTATTTCCCATTATTCCAATAAAAAAGTTTTTCAGTAGTTAAAAAGGCAATGATGTTCTTTAGTAAATCAGTACATTTTAAAAACCCAGGCATTTTATTTTTAAATTCCCACAGCTCAGTGGTGTGTCTTGAACACAGACTGATCTTTAAGGAAATTATAAACACATGGGATTTTGCAATCAGTTTCTCAAGCTGAGATTGTCTCAACTTAGAGTTAACAGAAAAAGCTGGTCTGGATGAAGCACAAGCTGGAATCAAGATTGCCGGAAGAAATATCAATAACTTCAGACATGCAGATGACACCACCCTTATGACAGAAAGTGAAGAAGAACTAAAGAGCCTCTTTATGAAAGTGAGAGAGGAGAGTGAAAAAGTTGGCGTAAAGCTCAATATTCAAAAAACTAAGATCATGGCATCCAGTTTCATCACTTCATGGCAAATAGATGTGGAAACAGTGGAAAGAGTGGCAGAATTTATTTTTGGGGGGCTCCAAAATCACTGCAGATAGTGACTATAGCCATGAAATTAAAAGATGCTCATTTCTTGGAGAAAAGTTATGACCAACCTAGACAGCATATTCAAAAGCAGAGACATTACTTTGCCAACAAAGGTCCATCTAGTCAAGGCTATGGTTTTTCCAGTGGTCATGCATGGGTGTGAGAGTTGGACTATAAAGAAAGCTGAGTGCCGAAGAATTGATGCTTTTGAAATGTGGTGTTGGAGAAGACTTTAGAGAGTCCCTTGGACTGCAAGGAGATCCAATCAGTCCATCCTAAATGAGATCAATCCTGAGTGTTCATTGGAAGGACTGATGTTGAAGCTGAAACTCCAATACTCTAGCCAACTGATGAGAAGACCTGACTCATTTGAAAAGACCCTGATGCTGGGAAAGATTGAAGGCAGGAGAAGGGGACGACAGAGGATAAAATGGTTGGATGGCATCACCAACTCAATGGACATGAGTTTGAGTAAACTTCAAGAGTTGGTGATAGACAAGGAGGCCTGGCATGCTGCAGTCCATGGGGATCACAAAGAGTCAGACACGACTGAGCAACTGAACCGAAACTGAACTGAAAAGGGAAAGTAATATATAATGAAAAGAAAAAAATAAGTTCCCTTATATCTTCATTTCTATTTTTAAAACTGGTATTTTTTTATCAGATCACAATTGCCTGAAAATGTTCATTCCCAGTGGAGAAAATAAGAATGTTTCAACCTTGTAAAGATGCATAGTTGCTCAAGCCAGAGTTGGCTTTCCCTACTGGGGAGACTGAGGTACATGATTCAATCAGGCCATCAGCAAGGCCCAGCTGTGTTGATGTGTATCAAACACATGCCAGGAAGGCTGGGTGCTCCTTAGATTGGTTATAGATGGTGAAAATTTTCCTTTCAACTTAGAAAAGGAAAAATGTGCCAACTATTACTTCTACTTAGGAAGTCATTGAATAGACGTTCTTCTAGTTCTTGAGAGGAAAAAGAATAAAAAGCCCAGATTTACCTGGAGAGAAAGGCCAGTCATTTTTTCCACTCCATATCAAAATTAATGTATATTCAAGAACATGTTCAAAACATCTTCTTTCACAATACAGAGAAAAAACAGCCTTGCTGAAAACACATGTGATCTGCAGGCTTACCCCTTTGGGATGTCCTTCTGGTCTTGTCAATCCATTGCTCCTCTTGTGATGTTCTTCTTCAGTCACCACTCCTCATATCCCACAAGCAATCTGCATCCTTTTTTGGTTACATTCTTTTTTGTAACAGAAGGGAAAGTCAAATATCTAAGTGAACATATCTTATATCAGTTCAGTTCAGTTCAGTTGCTCAGTCATGTCTGACTCTTTGCAACCCCATGAATCGCAGCCCGCCAGGCCTCCCTGTCCATCACCAACTCCCGGAGTTCACTCAGACTCACGTCCATGGAGTCAGTAATGCCATCCAGCCATCTCATCCTCTGTCGTCCCCTTCTAAGTTTCTCAATATAGCAATTGTTACTTAGGTAAGGATTGGATTTTTAGTTGTGTTATATTTGTAAGCAAGGTCACAGCTGGCTCATGATGGAGAAGGACATCTCAGTATGTCCAGGTTCTTTCCTTAAGCAAAGCATTTTTATGAGAAATGTTGCATAAGTGGAAAATGTAAATGTGTAGTTGACTCTTTATAACCTTCTGTGCAAGGTTAGTGGATGTTTTCAGGTACTTAGATAACTGGCTCACAGACAACAGTTATTTATTTTGAAAGCAAAAGGTTCTCTCACTGAACATACTTTAAAGAGAATCAGAGACATCTGTATTATCTTTATATCTCCCACAACTGAAATTATCACAATTTTAAGCACATTATATGGAAGAATGGATGACTTTTACCAGTCAAGGCTGTATCTAACTGCCAGAAACAAAAAACCTGATAAAATATGATCTAAACAAGTAGAAAGTTTATTTTTTCCTCACAAAGACAAAGGCCTCCTAAGAAATAGTTCAGGAATGATGCGTTAGTTTCAAAAAGTATTTCAGGGATGGTGTGATGTTACCATAATGAAACTTACATATCTTCCAATCTTTTTCCTGCCCCTTCACCCTTAGTATTTGGCCTCAGGATGGCAGCAATGACACTCTGTCTATGTTATAGGCAGGAGGAAGTGCACAGGCAAAGAGTAAAGGAGAAAGAGATCTGAGTCTCACTCCAGCCCTCTTTATCTGAAATGCAATAGGTTTCCTAACGGTCTTAACCAGGATTTCAACTTTTCACTTACATTCCACCTGCTAGAATGAAGATCTCATGACCAAACCTAGCTTTAAAGTAGCAACTGGGAAAATCAAGATTTTATTCATGCATATCACCTCCTTCCAAACAAAACTGAATATGAAAGAAGGGCATAAAAGTGGCATAAGACTCAAAGGAAAGAAAGAAGGAAGGAAGGAAGGAAAGAAAGAAAGAGAAAAAAAAAACCCTGATTAGATTGGGCAATTAAAGATGAGAACTGTCTGGATAAAGATGACTGATGGATGGGTGCACAGCAGGTTAGAAAAGCATGCTTTAGTATGGCAGAGAAGACCCTTCATCATCTTGTCTCAGAGGCTCAAATGTATCTGCATTTTACTGAAGAAGCCTTGTGTGTGATTGTTGACATATATATTTCCCCATACCTGGAATACCCATTTCTTCCTTGTTCGTTACAAAGATTTGCCGTGAGGACTCAGTTCAGATGTCATCATATCCACATGGAAGACTTATCCTGCTCTTTCAGAAATGTGTCAATTACCTACTAGAAAGTGAGGAAAAATTGATTTATTTTCCTTTGTATTTTCAACTCTTGTATCAAGGTTTTGATGGCTTGTGTGCATGCATGATAAGTCACTTCAGTTCAATTCTGTTCAGTTCAGTAGCTCAGTCATGTCCGACTCTTTGCAATCCCATGAATTGCAGCACTCCAGGCCTCCCTGTCCATCACCAACTCCCAGAGTTCACTCAGACTCACATCCATCAAGTCAGTAATGCCATCCAGCCATCTCATCCTCTGTCGTCCCCTTCTCCTCCTGTCCCCAGTCCCTCCCAGCATCAGAGTCTTTTCCAATGAGTCAACTCTTCACATGAGGTGGCCAAACTGGAGTTTCAGTTTTAGCATCATTCCTTCCAAAGAAATCCCAGAGCTGATCTCCTTCAGAATGGACTGATTGGATCTCCTTGCAGTCCAAGGGACTCTCAAGAGTCTTCTCCAACACCACAGTTCAAAAGCATCAATTCTTCGGCGCTCAACCTTCTTTGCAGTCCAACTCTCACATCCATATGTGACCACAGGAGAAACCATAGCTTTGACTAGACAGACCTTAGTTGGCAAAGTAATGTCTGTGCTTTTGAATATACATCTAGGTTGGTGATAACTTTCCTTCCAAGGAGTAAGCATCTTTTAATTTCATGGCTGCAGTCACCATCTGCAGTGATTTTGGAGCCCCCCAAAATAAAGTCTAACACTGTTTCCACTGTTTCCCCATCTATTTCCCATGAAGTGATGGGACCAGATGCCATGATCTTCGTTTTCTGAATGTTGAGCTTTAAGCCAACTTTTTCACTCTCCACTTTCACTTTCATCAAGAGGCTTTTTAGTTCCTCTTCACTTTCTGCCATAAGGGTGGTGTCATCTGCATATCTGAGGTTTTGATATTTCTCCCGGCAATCTTGATTCCAGCTTCTGTTTCTTCCAGTGCAGCATTTCTCATGATGTACTCTGCATATAATTTAAATAGGCAGGGTGACAATAGACAGCCTTGATGTACTCCTTTTCCTATTTGGAACCAGTCTGTTGTTCCATGTCCAGTTCTAACTGTTGCTTGCTGACCTGCATACAGGTTTCTCAAGAGGCAGGTCAGGTGGTCTGGTATTCCCATCTAGTGATCATACCATCATGATTATCTGGGTCGTGAAGATCTTTTTTGTACAGTTCTTCTGTGTATTCTTGCCACTGCTTGTTAATATCTTCTGCTTCTGTTAGGTCCAGACCATTGCTGTCCTTTATCGAGCCCATCTTTGCATGAAATGTTCCCTTGGCATCCCTAATTTTCTTGAAAAGATCTCTAGTCTTCCCCATTCTGTTCTTTTCCTCTATTTCTTTGCATTGATCGCTGAAGAAGGCTTTCTTATCTCTTCTTGCTATTCTTTGGAACTCTGCATTCAGGTGCTTATATCTTTCCTTTTCTCCTTTGCTTTTC
>SJYT01064876.1:44883-136817 GCA_006410635.1 Cephalophus harveyi
GCTTTCTTATCTCTTCTTGCTATTCTCTGGAACTCTGTATTCAGATGCTTATATCTTTTCTTTTCTCCTTTGCTTTTCGCCTCTCTTCTTTCACAGCTATTTGTAAGGCCTCCCCAGACATCCAATTCTTTGCCACTCCTGTAGACTGTAGCCTGCCAGGATCCTCTATCCATGGGGTTATCCAGGCAAGAATATTGGAATGAGTTGACAGGCCCTCCTCATTTTATGGCTTCAGTTCAGTTCAGTTCAGTTCAGTTGCTCAGTCATGTCTGACTCTTTGTGACCCCATGAATCACTTACTTGGTTCCAATTTCATATCTGGAGCACAATGTTACATGTTTCTGGTTATATGTGTGAAAGAATAGCTATCTCACATCATCTGTTAGAGCTCGGGAACCTACTAGAAAACTTTCTCATTAGTTTTGAAACAGCTCAAATATATGAAATAATGGTAATCAGTGCTCCAGTGTTACAATTGATAGAGCAAATTTTAAATAATCAAATAGAGTCTTGAAAAGCAACCAAATGTTCAGAAAAGCTAAGTCCTCAAAATAAGAATAGTGAGCGCTGTGCTAAATGAGTAGATACACGCCTCACTTAAAGAACTTCAAATGCAAAGATGTTTAACCACTGTTCTGGGGAAACAAAACAAAACAAAACAAAACAAACATAAGTGGCTAAATTTGATCACTATGCCAACAGTTGGTAACATCTAGCAAAGGATATTACCATTAAAACTTTAGCCCAATGTTCCTTAAAAAGAAATCCTCTCAATCTCATAGACCACATATTATAAACAGTCTCAGAAAACATGCTCAAAAAGATGCTTACTTTTACTTCTAATAGATCCTGGTGAACTTTCTAAGAGAAATCACTTGTAAATCACATATCTGGGTCACTGAAATATTTTTTCTACTATTGAGAATTGCTGGGTACAAGACAAATTTTGAAAGGCATTTGCAAAATAATGTGACATATTACAGAGGCTCAGGAATGATTTTTACATTTTAATTTTTTTAGCATTTTTACTTTGTATTGGAGTATAGAGGATTAACAATGTTGTGACAGTTTCAGGTGCATAGTAGAGCAGCTCAGCCATATCTATACACAACTCCATTCTCCCGCAAATTCCCCTCCCATCCAGGCCGCCACACAACATTGAGCAGAGAGGAATGATTTCTATTCAGTGAATGAATAAATGAAGTAGTGACTCTAATTTAGTTTTCACAACCAGGGTCAGTCATACACTGACTTCCCTGAAGTACATAACATCCCTTAAGTATTTGTTTAGTGAATGGCATTAATGAGTAAAAAAAAAGAATTAATTTTTTTAAGTCTGTGGCTAGTCATATACTAGTCAATCTCACAAACATTCATGGTACCTGTGATAGTTTAAAATGTTGCTTCATTTCTTTACCTCTTTCAGAAATCACTCTTTAATGGCATCACTAGAGTAAGAGATGCTTTCCTTGTCCTTTAACTGAATACCAAGCTTTTGATTTGCTTTGGCTGGTGGCTTGAGGACGAAGGGCATTATGTCATTTATGACCATAGGCAAACATTGTGTTTTCACTCCTTTCTTTGTATCACAAACATTTGTGGGGGTCGGGGGAGAACTTAACTAACATGTAAAGGTTTAATTAGTTTAAGGAAAGGATCTCTTTTCTTCTTTTATTTTAGATTTTAAGGAAATTCAAGCCACATTTAAAAAAATTCTAACATACATACTGATACTGGAGTCCTGTTAAAGAGCTAATAATACTTTCAGTAAATTTTGCTTCCTATTGAAATTTATTGTGAAGCTTTTTCCATGAGCCTTATTATTTGACAGGCAAGAGATTATGGAAAATAATTTTAGAGAATATATGAAAAATTAATGAGTTTAATTTATTCTACATTTTTCACACTAAAAATACCAATGTCCTCTAAATATTCTGTACTTTTGCACAAAAGGACATTAATTTTTCTGTTACATAAAAGATTTTTTTCACTGGCCACTTTGATTCAAAAAATAATTTATGAGGGGAATGGAATTAACATTCTATGACAAAAATTCAATACAAAGTATTGTTTATAGGGTATTTTACTCCATTCCTTACTATAAATTACTGAATAAGCATTATTATTTGAAACTGGAAACTTGAGGCTCAAGGAGTTTAAGTAGTTGCTCTAAATCATGTAGTTAGGAAAATACACAGGCGAGATTTGAAACCAGAGCTGTCTGACACAAAAGGTTTGCTTATTTAACTGAACTACATCCTAATGTCAGAAAATGAATTGGGGATGAAAGGATAAATAAATTTAAACTAAAGTTAATCACACCAGAAAGAATATAATCTCCACTGTAAAGTTTTTGGGAAAAGAAATTGGTTAAGAATGAAACTGGAAACTCTCAACCTGTATTCAGAAATAAGGAATAGAGGAAGATATTAATATTTGAGGTTTCTCTTGTGTCTCAGTGGAAAAGAACCCACTTACAATGCCGGAGACACAGAAGACATGGGTTTGATTTTTGGGTCAGGGAGATCCCCTGGAGGAGGAAATGGCAACCTACTCAAGTATTCTTGCCTGGGAAATCCCATGGACAGAGGAGCGTGGCTGTGTATAGTCCATGAGGTTGCAAAGAGCTGGGCATGACTAAGCATACATCCACACATATATTAATATTTGGATGAGAGATTCCCCAGTCCAAGAGGTTTATGCTGATGGGACACATGTTCTCCATCTCCAGAAGTTGACAAGTTGACTATCAGCTATAATGCTATGTCCCATGGTGCAGGAGACAAGGTGAATCTGGGTGATACCAAGATGTAGCCTTAATAACATGCATCGTCCAGCTGAAGAAGATTTGCACTTGTGCCATTTTTAATAAAATATACAGAAGAAAATGGAATGAGTTTAGGAATACAACTCTGTGAACATTCACAGAGCAAATCTTCTAGTATGCTCACCACCTAAGTCAAGAGTAAGAGCATCACCACCACCTGGAAGTCTCCAGTTGGTATTCTCCCCCATTCTTTGTCTCTTCCTCCTTTTCAACTACTAACTTTGCTTGTGTAACCACATTTCTGGTTAACATTTCTGGGTTTTTTGAGGTTCATTTACATTGAATCATATAGTATGTTTTGTGTCTGGCTTCTTCACACAATATTACGCTTGTGAGATTTATTCTTCTTTTGTGTGGCAATTCATTCTGTCTGCTGTATAGTGTTATATTGCATGAAATTAAAAAATAATGTATGTATCGATTCTAATGTTGATGGCAATTTTTCATAGTACTTGCTATTATGAATTATTAAAAATTTAATACATTCATTTTGGTGCATATACATGTACATGTTTTTTTGGGTAAGAGTGGGAGTGAAATTATGGGGGGGAAAGCATGTATGTGTTCAACTTTAATAGATAATAACAAGCAGCTTTTTTCAAGTATTTGTAACATTGAGCTGCCATGATAGAACAGGAGAGAACCAGTTAGCCTAAATTTATGGAAAAATTTGCTATTTTAATTTTTAGTTTGAAAGTTTTGGTGTGTACCAAAACTAAACCCCATTTAGGTTTTCATCTGAATATCCCTGCACCTTTGTTTATGTTTATCAGCTGCCTGGATAATACCATTTTGAAAGTATATTTTCATCTCACTTGAAAATTATTTCAGTTGTTTTGTTCTCTCTGACTTACAGATCTGTATAAGTTTTTTAGACATTCTAGATCACTTTGATAGTGACATTATTTGAAAGTGTCTTCTCCAGGTCTGTGGCTGTATGTTTACTTTCTTTCTTGGGTCTATTAACAAAATAAATTTAATAGCCAAATTTATCAATTGTTTACTTCATGGTTAGTGTGTATCGTGTCCTATTTAGGACAGCATTCCCTTTCCCCAAATCATGGTGATACTTTTCTGAATTAATTTCTGGTAGCTGTACTGCTCTCATTAGAGTTTAGATCAACAATACTTCTAGAATGGTTTTTGTATACTAGATGGAGATTTGTGTCTGCTATGGATAGTCAATTGGCCCAGCACCATTTATTCAAAAGATTATCCTTCCTGCCACTGCTTCTCAATGATACCTGTGGCATAAATCCAAGCATTTCATTAAACTGAACTCACTTCCATAGATCTATTTCATCATTCTAGTGCTGATATGGGTTACCCTGTTGGCTCACACAGTAAAGAATCCTCCTGCAATGCAGGAGACCTGGGTTCAATCCCTGGGTTGGGAAGATCACCTGACGTAGGTCATGGCAGCACACTCCAGTATTCTTGCTTGCAGACTCCTCACGAACAGAGGAGCCTGGTGGGCTACAGTCCATGGGGTCGCAAAGAACCAGTCACAACTGAGCGACTAAGCACAGAGCACTGTTGATACTACACTCTTTAAATACCACATTTTTATAATATACAGGAAAATAAGTCTTCCCATATTTAATTATCAGGTTTGCTTTTTTCCATTCTGCTGTCTTGAGCATTTCATTTTGCATTTTAGTATTTTTAAAGTTTTTAGACAATCAATTTGGAAATAATTGACATCCTTTCATTACTGATTTCCTAACCCATAACATAAAATGTAGATGTGAATTTTTAATGTAGATGTATTTTTAAAATTTTTTCTTTCAACTATATTTTATAGTTTATTGTACTGAAGTCTTGTACCTATTTTATCCTGGGTATTTGAATTTTCATACTGCTGTAAATAGTATCATTCAAATAGAATTCCCAGAGTGTTGTTGATGGTATTTAGTTATATACTTGATTTCTAAACATTAATATTATATCTAGAAAATAAATTCTCTCATTAGTGTTAATAGTTTATGTGTAGCTCCTTTGGGAATTTTCCATGTATGATATAGTTGTCTGCAAATAATAGCAGTTTATTTCTTCTTTGCCAATGGAATATGCTTTCCTTTTCTTTTTCTATCTTTTTCTAACTGGCTGGGAGATTCAGTGAAATATTGAGTACAAGTTGTCATAGGTAGCATATTTTTCTCATTTTTCTAACTGAACACCAGACTGTTATGAATCTTTATGTTCTTTTTTAGAGTCTAAGGAAAAGAGAGTCCCTTATGAATAGTTGTCCAAGAATTCTTTTTTTTTTTCTTTAAATTTTAAATAATGTTGTGTTCTTGCAAATGTTTTGCCTAATCTTTTGAGACGATCATTTTTATGTTTTATTCAGTTATTGTGATGGGCTACATTGATTATATTTTTCAATATTATCTTTGAGACCTGAAATAAACTCAACTTCACTGTCATTATTTACTTTACTTCTATATCACTGGATTCTATTGGCTAAAGTTTGAGGCAAAAATTTTTACATTAATGGTAACAGTGACATTGTTTTCTCTTCCTGTAATGCCCTTCAAAATCGTGACCTAGTAAATAAATTAGTGTATTTTTTTGTATGTAAAAGGAGACTTTGTGTAATTTTCCTGTCCTCCTGTGATATTAGGAAGAAGTCACAGTGGCAATCATCTGTGCCAGGTATTCTGTTTGCCTTATTTTATGGTTTGTTTTAAATGGGAAGATTTTTAAATTATGGATTCCACTTATTCACTAGATAGTAAATAATTAAGATTTTCTTCTGTGTCAAATTTGATAAATTGGGCTTTTTTCTAAGAGATTGTATGTTATATCTACATTTCCAAATTTTATTGACACAACAGTTGTTGATAATATAACATTAACTATTTAATGTTTAGTGGATCTGTTTCAACACACCACTTTTTATTCCTGGTATTTGCTGTTTGTACCTTCACTCATACTCTTTTTACTCTTTTTTCAGTGACTGATGTTACCAAGGGTTTATCAACTTCTTTTTTTAAAAAAATCAGTTTTGGGCTTTGCGGATTGCCTCTGTTACAGATTTCTTCTTCACTGATTTATTCTTATCAATATTATTTGCTTTCTTTTACTTTTCAAATTTTCTCTTTTTTCAATATCTTTGGAGAGATAGTTACAATTATTCAGCAACTCTGCTTTTCTAACATGTATCTAAGTAGAGGAATTTCCCTATTAGCTCTGGCTTTTTTTATAGCTTGCAAATTTTTATATGTCACAGCTTCATAATCTTTAATTTCAAAATATTTTTCCTTATTTTTTTTTTTACAATTCTCACGATTCATGGGTTATTTTTAAATGTATTTCTTAAATTCAAAAACATGGCAATTTTCCAGTTATAGATTTCTACTTTAATTTTAATGGGGTAGATTAAAATTCTAAACTCTAAATTCTTTCAATTATTCAATTTTATTGTGGCTTACTTAATGGATTAGCTAATAGTCAATTTTATAATCCATATTGTAAATATTTCATATATACTTCAAATAGCTGAAATATTTTTCCAGTTACAGGTTGTATCATTCAACATATTTTGATTAAGTCAAGTTTCATTTATTGTTATTTATATCTTCTTTATGGGCTTCACTGGTGGCTCAGAGGTTAAAGCATCTGCCTCCAATGTGGGAGACCCGGGTTTGATCCCTAGGTTGGAAAGATCCCCTGGAGAAGCAAATGGCAATCCACTCCAGTATTCTTGCCTGGAGAATCCCATGGACGGAGAAGCCTAGTCAGTTACAGTCCATTGGGTCTCAAAGAGTCGGACACGACTGAGCGACTTCACCTTACCTTACCTTACCTTACCTTACCTTATATCTTCTTTATCCTTAAGAATTTCTTTTTGTCAACTAGTTCTATGAGTTTCTCTGAAGTATGTAAAAGTGTCCCACTATGGTGGAGGATTTGTCCATCTTCCCTTTTATTTTTGATCTCCTCTGTTTTGTATAATTTATAACTTTATTTTTAGATACATGCCAACGCAATATTGTTATGTTTTCTTTATGGTTTACAGATATCATTTTAAAATGCCCATCTTTATCTCCATTAAAGCTATATGAGCTTTCTTAACACACAGAAAGTGTCTTTCCTGGAGGCTCATATGGTAAAGAATCTGCCTGCAATGCAAGAGACCTCAGTTCAATCCCTGAGTTGAGAAGATCCCTTGGAGAAGGGAATGACTACCCACTCCAGTACTCTTGCCTGAAGAATTCCAATGAACAAGGAGCTTGATGGGCTACAGTCCGTGGGGTCACAAAAAGTCAGACAAAAGAAAGCATGCTAGGCAGTCTGCACCAGCCTCTATCCTTCTCAGAACTCAATAACACTAATAATTCCCTAGTCACCTTGAATCCTTCATCCTGCCAGAGCTTATTCATCCTGAGCTTCTCTGACTATACTGCAGGATTATATGGCTGGAGGGAGGTGTTACTAAAGAGTGAAGCAGGCACATGCATAACAGTACAAGGCTCTCAAGCACTGGTCTGGACTTCTCTTGCTGCAAGAATTTTAAGTAGCAGCAAATGCTACTATTTTAAGTAGTATTTATCCGTTAAGTCCATAAGTATTGTTGTTATTGTCTTGAATCCTTAGTCATATATCACTCTATCATCTTTCTAATTACACTGAACTTCCAGGATGATGTGGATTTGAGGTGATTAGATAATATCTCAAAGTTCCTGATAAATCTGTGGTTCAGCTGATTGCCCAGACTCTACTCTTCTTATGGACATTTTCAGGATCTGATGATAGTTACTACGCTACTATTGTTATCTCAGTTGACCCTATGAATATTTTTCATTTTTGAAAACTGTCAGGGTCCCCTCCCCTTTTGAAGTACAAATATCAAATGTTCTACCTAGCTTATGTTAAAGCATCCCTCAAGTATTCTTTATGGCAACAGTAAACACTCTCTTCATCTGAATTTTTCCACTTGTTTTGGTTAGCGATGTCTCTTTTATGAGATTGTGTCACAGTTACTTTCAACAGGATCCCAGCTTGAGGTTAAAGTTTTTCCATATTAAGATTCAGCTTTTTATTTTTTTTTAATTTTATGTATTCTTTATTGAAGGATAATTGCTTTACAGAATTTTCAGTCATAGGTATACATATATCCCTTCCCTTTTGAACCTCCCTCCCATCTCCCTCTGCATCCCACACCTCTAGTTTGATACAGAGCCCCTGTTTGAGTTTCCTGAACCATACAGAGAATTCCCATTGGCTATCTACTTCACATATGGTAATGTAAGTTTCCATGTTACTCTTTCCTTACATCTCACCCTCTCCTCCCCTCTCCCCAGGTCCATAAGTCTATTCTCTATGTCTGCTTCTCCATTGTTGCCCTGTAAATAAATTCTTCAGTACCATTTCTCTAGTTTCCATATATATGCATTAGAATACAATATTTATCTTTCTCTGTCTGTCTCTGTATGTGTTTAGGATACTTATAAGCTAAATCTTTCAGGGCTCTAATTATATAACAGAAGATAAAACTCTTGAGAAAACCCTTTTCTATGAGGGAAGAAGAGATCAAGTTTACAAACGTGGTCTAAGTACCATGCACCTGCAGCAGAGTGAAGCTGTAAACAGTGCTGGTCCTTTCAGTCATCTACCGGCCCAAATCTAAGATGCATGCCTGAGATCAAATATTTAGCTAAGAACAATGAAATATAAAAAAGAACTGTTTCAGAAAGAACTTGTGCCAAAACCTTCCACAGAGATGCCTAACTGGACAAGCTACATTGGGAGAATGTGTACTTGTTGCATCTTTGACACGGAGAACACAGAGCTTTGCTCTAGAAATGGGTGAGCATCAGAAGCAGCTGGTGTGGTACTTGGAAGCAAGAAGCCATAGCAGTACTTTTGCAAGTAATAATTCATAACTGTTGCATTAGGTTTTGTAGCTTTGGTAGATGCCATCACATAAGCCAGAGCAAGAGAAGGGAAATACTGTTTATGCTATGGAATCGCCAAGGTAACTGGCCCATGGAACACATGGGAGACATTCCTTGGAGAATTTTCATAACTTTCTGGGAGGATTTAAAGAGAATGAAGTTTTTCAGAGCTGAAAGTTTATTGCATCATAAATTTTCATTATACTATAATATTGTTGTTCAGTGGCCAAATCGTGTCCAAATCTTGCAACACCATGGACTGCATATATGGTGTTTTAGTATACTACACTATATTTAAATATGTCAAATATTTAGTATTTATATACACACACATTTATGGGCTTCCCAAGTGGCACTAGTGGTAATCAATCTGCCAACCAATGCAGTGCAGAAGAAGCAAGAGATGCGAGTTTAATCCCTGAGTTGGGAAGATCCCCTGAAGAAGGAAATGGGAATCTGCTCCAGTATCCTTGCCTGAAAAATTCCATGGACAGAGGAGCCTGGTGGGCTACAGTTCATGGGGTCACAAAGAGTCAGATAGGACTAAGCATGCTTTGCATGTACACACATATACACATAGACCAAATGGATAGATAAATAGATTTGTATATATAGGATATTTTATATATATACACACTATAGATAACCTCTTCACCAACACACACATATATTTGCATACACATTAGGTTGGAGTCACTTGGGGTATAGTTATGTGTGCTTTAAACATTGGAATATCCAGGATAAGGGGCTAGCAGCTTCAAACAATTAAGATAAATGCCTTCTCCAGAAAGTTTATAAACTTACACTTTCATATTAGTATGTTAATGATGCAAAAAAATTGAATTTTTCTTAAACATAAATCATACTGATTTTATGTGCATGTTGCCAATATTTAGATAAGAAATGTAAAAAATCAGCTCCGTGTTTGCTTTATATCTGGCTTCTCTAAAACACAGGTTTGAAAATTGGATAAAAGTATAATAAAATAAACTGATTTATTTATGCCTTGTGTCACAATATCTTAGTATCTGATAACATTGGGATTATAAATATCACCCATCTACTAATAGAGTCTATTTAGAAGTGCAATAACTATACTGATCAAAGTGAAAGTGAAGTTGCTCAGTCGTGTCCGACTTTTAGCAACCCCATGGACTGCAGCCTACCAGGCTCCTCCGTCCATGGGATTTTCCAGGCAAGAGTACTGGAGTGGGGTGCCATTGCCTTCTCCACAGAATCATAGCTGCTGCTGCTGCTAAGTCACTTCGATCGTGTCTGACTCTGCAATCCCATAGACGGCAGCCCACCAGGCTCCCCTGTCCCTGGGATTCTCCAGGCAAGGACACTGGAGTGGGTTACCATTTCCTTCTCCAATGCATGAAAATGAAAATTGAAAGAGAATTCGCTCAGTCGTGTCCAACTCTTAGCGACCCCATTGACTGCAGCCCACCAGGTTTTTCCGTCCATGGGATTTTCCAGGCAAGAGTACTGGAGTGGGGTGCCATTGCCTTCTCTGAATAGAGTCTATTTAGAAGTGTAATTACTATATTGATCAAATACTACCTGGCTTATTAGAGTTGTAAGAGAGACCCTAGATGTTTAATTTTGACTTTTTCATTTCAAATACTTTAACATTCAAAATGGAAGTTTCATGTAAAAAAAAAAAGGAAATAAAGTAGAAGAAAGTTTTTTTTTTTTTTTTACTTAATATACACTTCTTTGCATATTTAAAACTACACAAGCTGATCATTAATAAGACAATTCTATTAGAGACTAGATGTTAATAGAAAAAAATGTTTAGTTAATCATTCATTGTGATTAGATTTCACATCCCTAATTCTTTATCTCAAAACAAATGTTTTCTTTAATTTCTTCAAGAACAAAAAGAATATTATCATATAATATAGAATGAAAGTCATAATGTACTGCTACAAACTTTGAAAAGGAGTCAAACTCACTTAACAGAAAGAAAATAGAGCAGCAGTAAAACCATCACAAAGACTACTCAATATTAATTTTAATTTTCAAGATACTGTAAGTCAAATAATTTGCCCAAATATGTAATGACACTTATACACATCTTTAGTTAATCATTCATTGTGATTAGATTTCACATCCCTAATTCTTTATCTCAAAACAAATGTTTTCTTTAATTTCTTCAAGAACAAAAAGAATATTATCATATAATATAGAATGAAAGTCATAATGTACTGCTACAAACTTTGAAAAGGAGTCAAACTCACTTAACAGAAAGAAAATAGAGCAGCAGTAAAACCATCACAAAGACTACTCAATATTAATTTTAATTTTCAAGATACTGTAAGTCAAATAATTTGCCCAAATATGTAATGACCACAGAAAATAAAATTTACACAAAAATCCTTGCTGCTCCAACGTCAATCACTTTCTCAGACATACTCCCCAGATTGTTAACAGGGGAAATTTTTCAAAGAAAACTGGAAAAGAGCAGAGTGATAGACTTCAGCTTGTACTTTGCTGACTTGAAGGGGCTTCCCAGGTGGCTCAGTGGTAAAGAAGCTGTGTGCCAACAGGAGACATGGGTCCAATCCCAGGGACAGGAAGATTCCTTGGCGAAGGAAAGGGCAACTCAGGCCAGTATTCTTGCCTGGGAAATTCCACTGACAGAGGAGTCTGACAGGTTACAGTCCATGGGGTCCCAAAGAGTCAGACATGGCTCAGCAACTTATCAGTAGTAGTTGCTGACTTGAAGTTATAGATATGATTTTAAATTATAGAAAGTCCATCAGATTGTGCTAGAAAGGGATGCTGTGTATGTAATGAGAACTCTGGGTGTGGACCTCATAGCTCTGTGGGGAAGGCTAAGGGGTCTTACACTTATGATGGCCAGAAATCATATGTGTTGAAAAACAATCACTTTAACACACTGTGGAGGTAAGAGCTGTTTACGCTCAAACACCAATGTCCTCAGTATAGTTTTGGAGGATCATTACATTCTCAAAAACAGGCTACAAAATATTAAGACAAACAAATGAACATAATTAAGTCTTCTCATATAATTCTCCAACTGTTTCCCATCTGTTAATCATGTCTATCTACGATTAAAGACTTGGAAAGCAAGAGACAAATGACCTAAATTTTTGAAATTTTCAATTACATTTGACAAAATATGGAGAGTATACCAAATTGCTCCTTTTTTCTCTTATAATTTTTCATAAGTTGATTATAATTTTAGTATTGTTCATTGAAGATAATAAAGAAATCATGGGGGGAAAAATGAGAAAAAATTTACTTTCAGTCCCATTACTCACAGAAAGTCTCTGTTAATATCTTGGTGCATTTTTTGAAGTTCACACCCACCCATCCATCACTTCTAGAAAAACTCGTTCAATTTTTTGTTTGCTGTGTTTTTGTATAATTGGAATTATACTCAGTTCAGTTCAGTTCAGTCGCTCAGTCGTGTCCGACTCTTTGCGACCCCATGAACTGCACTACACCAGGCATCCCTGTCCATCACCAACTCCAGGAGTTCACCCAAACCCATGTCCATCGAGTCAATGATGCCATCCAACCATCTCATCCTCTGTCTTCCCCTTCTCCTCCTGCCCTCAATCTTTCCCAGCATCAGGGTCTTTTCACCTATGGACTGTAGCCTGCCAGGCTCCTCTGTCCATGGGATTCTTTTGGCAAGAATACTGGAGTGGGTTGCCATGCCCTCCTTCAGGGTATCTTCCCAACCCAGGGATAGAACCCACGTCTCTTAGGTCTCCTGAATTGGCAGATGGGTTCTTTACCACTAGCACCCCTGGGAACCCCAATATACATACTTTATGTCAGGAAAAAATGCCTTCCAGTCTGTTAATCCATTCTGGGACTTGGAGTTTATTGTTAGAGCAGAAACATAAATTTAATAAATAAACTTTCATCTCTAAATGAGGAATATGTTAGTTCTTCTATTATTATTAAATGTGTAGTGATTCTTCCATTTTTATTACATGTAGTTATAATTATTTTATTTAGAGAGGAATCTTTGTGTATACATGTCTTTTTGGGACACATTCCTAGAAACTGTATTGTTTCAATGAATGAACATTTTGGCTACCAATACACATGGCCAACTGACCTCAAGAAAAGTTGAAAGAATGAACACTTCCACAAGTGTAAGAATGCCTGGTTCCCTGAACACTCAACCTTTCCCAGGCTTTGCCAAACTCATAATGTCTTTTTGGGACACATTCCTAGAAACTGTATTGTTTCAATGAATGAACATTTTGGCTACCAATACACATGGCCAACTGACCTCAAGAAAAGTTGAAAGAATGAACACTTCCACAAGTGTAAGAATGCCTGGTTCCCTGAACACTCAACCTTTCCCAGGCTTTGCCAAACTCATAAATAAAACATAATGTTTATATTTCTTGTATTACACCTTAGGTTTTTTTCTTTCTTCCATTTTTTTCCTTTTCCATTATAGCTATGCATGTTTCCCAATTTATGCTCAGATACAAGGCTGATGTCTTTATACTGTATGCCCTGAGCCAAATAAGTCCAAGGCTGCCCACAGATCAATATAGTCTGACTTATAAACTTGTTTGTTAGAGTCGTTTTTTCTGCTGTAGTAGATTTAGCATGCCAGTATGAGTCTCAGCATAGTTCTGCTATAGTCTATTCTTCCTGGCCTGGACTTGGGCCAAACAGTCTTTCCTTTAGATTATCAGTTGGGATAGAAGACTTCACCTGAAGTCCAGGTCTTCAGGATGATTCCTTAACAACCTGTCTTACCTTTATAGTCTCTCTTCCCGGGGGCCATGTATGGTTGCATACACTCCTGGCCAATTATTTCAATAAAGTTGCCCTATATAAATCTTGTCACTACCTGAAGATACTTGATGCTTTCATATTCTTTCATTTACTCATTCATTTATGAAGTGTCTCTTAAATTAGACATGTGAGAGACATTGATGTTGCCATAATAAAAACATTATTCTTTCTCTCACAAAGCTTAGAGTCTAGTGTATGTGAAAGGATAGAGACACAAGCTATCAGAAGAAACATGTTACAAAAGAAAGCACATCAGTAAATATATAATTGCCAAAGACCAAGCCCAGACAAGTAAGCAGATTGATTTTATCAAGATTATTGTCATAGAGTATCACAGTTTCAAATCAAGTGGTTTTGCCTTAGATTTTTACCAGGAGAGGTAAACAGGTTGCCCTTGGGGTGGCTTACAGTTGGAATTGTTGTGTAGGCTGGGAAGTCACAGTCAGTTATCTAACAGGAATTGTTTTTTGCCTGTGGTTAGGTAGCTTCATGGAGAAGGAAATGGCAACCCACTTTCAGTGTTCTTACCTGGAGAATCCCAGGGACAGAGGAGCCTAGTGTGCTGTTGTCTATGGGGTCGCACAGAGTTGGATACGACTGATGTGACTTAGCAGCAGGTAGTTTCAGGATAATTACTTTAAAACAAACAGTTTTAATCTTTGTTAATCAATCATGATCTTAGCCAATCAACCATGAGACAAGAACAGGAAGTTGGTGTTACTGGTAGATTCAGATGTTGAAATCCTAATGCCTAAATGTGATGATATTAGAAGGCAAAGACTTTAGCAAATCCCCCATGAATGGGATTAATGCCTTTATAAGAAGAGACACAAGAGTTTGCCACCTCTCTCTTCTCTCTGTTATATGAAAATACAAGGCAAAGATGGTCATCTACAAGCCGAGTGGACTCTCACAAGACACTGGATCTCCCAACACCTTGATTCTTGAGAAATGTGAGAAACAATTATATATGTAAACATTAATTAGCTAATTGACTTAAAAAATTCTATCTACTAAGAAACATCTTATTTACCCCACATTTTACGTAGAAGCTTAGAGCATCTTTTTTTGTAAGAAAGAGGTTGCATCTAGTTAGGTGGGAGCATAACGTTTTTGCAATTCTATGGAAGTCCAAATATGTGTAGCAGGATCTGAAAGGATGTCAAGTAGTTGAAAGGGCAGAACATGCTGGATAGTAAACATTTGTCTCTCAGCTTCAAACTCAGGTTTGCAATGCTGAGGCTGAAACTCTGAAAACCTCATCTCCAACTTTTTACCTGAGACCTGTTAGTTTCTGTCAATAGGAGCTCTTGAGGATGACAGGAAACAGTTGTGCTTTCCCCTCAATCCCTGTATCTATCTGTCTCACCACAGCAACTATTCTTCACTCTCACGGCAGGTAGCAGCAGTGGATTTCTACTTGCAGTTTTCTTCATATTCCAAAACCAGCCTCATGATCCCTAAGAAATACCAGCCCTTATCAGTTGACACCCTCTCCCAGTGTCTGGATCCCAGTTCTGCAGGCCTTCTCCTCCAAGATCCTACCCTTCACAGTTACTTCCTGTGGCTACTTTCTCTGGGATATATCCCCTTTGACCATTTTGAGTAACAATTTGTTAACAAATCCTTATATTAAATTATCTCTGTTAAAATAACTGTTTTGGTTTCTTTAGAGTTAACAGTCAAAGAAATATATGACCTCAAACTCAGACTATTTGTGTTCAAACCGTGCATCTTTTACTTACCAATTCTGTTAACTTCGGGTAGTTGACTTAACCTCCCCTCGTCTTGTCTGTAAAATGGGGTGTAATGAATGTCTCTAATTTATGAAGTTGTAGTGAAGGTTAGATAATGTAACTTTTAAATAAAATTAGAAATGCGCTTGGCCTGAATAAGGGCACAGTACATTTTTTCTGTTTGTATTGTCATTTGCCATGTAAATCTGGGACTTCACAATATTTTATTGCTAACACATCTCACATGAAAGTGCGTGCATTTCTCATTATATTTTGAAAGAGTTCATCTGACCCCTGAGCTGGAATTCTACAAATAATCTTTTCTTATTGAACTAAATCCATATGTGCTTAGGATAAGGTATGTGCTGTGAGATTTAATTAGTGTGCGCCCTTTCTCTGTGGGCTCTGAGAAAGGCAGTGCTTTTATTCTTGGGATGTGAAAAACACTATTTCAACTTCTTTTGCATATGAAACATTTAAGCAAATCAGCAGGGAAAGCATATGAAATACATGAATTAATTTTATTTTTTAATTACTACATTTGGATTTGTAACACAAAATTCATAACACAACCCTGGGTCATTGCTGTCAAATTACTTATCAAAAATATATTTGAACAGGCTGATGAACCTGTGATCAGAGGGCAAGGCCAAAGTGCAGTCCAGGGTGTGAGCTTTTCTAAAGTTGACAGCAGGATTGAAATATTGTGAATAAAAAAATATATCCCCCAGGTTTGCCCCAGTGACATCTCTCTCCTGACCTTCTCCACCCTATGTAATCTGTCTTTCACGTGCCCAGTTCTCATCTAGAACTCACAAAGGAGTGTGAGCAGGTATGTTTCCTCTCTCTAGAAAATTGAACTCTAAACATGCTTTCTTGCTAATCATTCTGATTTACTGAGCACCTCTATATGACCTCTCTGTGAACAATCTCATCACACATTTTAGACTTTTGGAAATGCAAATTCAAACATAAACAAGATACTATTTTTACCCATCAAACTGGTAAAAATTAAAAATATTGGTAACAGCTAAAATGGGCAAGCATGTGGGAAAAATGGACTCTCATAATTTGCTGATGGGTATGTAGATCACTACCAATTTTTGGCAGGTGATCTGACAATAAACAAAATTATTAACATGTTCACATTTTTTAGCTCAGCATTTGTACTTTGAAAACTTTACCATACTGAAAAATAAACTCCAGAACTTAAGGATGTAACTATATGAACATTTGTTTCAGGATCTTTTTTTGTGGTTAAAAGGGGGAAAATCTGATTTTCCATAAATAAGTTATATTCAAATAAATTACAGAGCATCTAGATTTTGTGAAATTTCAGAACTGTTAAAAATAGAAGTGCTCCTGGGAAGGATATAATGTTAAGTGAAGAGAATGTGTTGGAAAAGACTATGTACACTCCTTGTTGATATCATAACATGTGTACAGTTTTGTCAGGGAAAAAAAAAAAAAGAAGAGATAAAGAAAATACCTGCATATGACTTTTCCTATGTATGTGTAAGTTTAGAAGCACAAGAAGGATAGACAGCATGCAAATTTTACTGGCTACGTCCATGTGTGTGTTTGTAGCAGGGGCCCAGATGAAAAGGGATATTTGAGTCACTGTCATTTATTTCCTGAGTATTTATAAGGTTAAGACTTGTTACAACAGCCATGTTTTTCATTTTTAATTTTTAAATCAAACAAAATAATAAAATTTTAAAATTTATTATGTCAGATAAGAAGAATAAATCTAAAAACTTTCTAAACTTCCACATCTTATCAGGAGATAATTTAAGTGGTATTTGAATCCAAGTAACTGTGATTCCTGAGAAGGCAATGGCACCCCACTCCAGTACTCCTGCCTGGAAAATCCCATGGATGGAGGAACCTGGTGGGCTTCAGTCCATGGGGTCGCTAAGAGTCAGACATGACTGAGCGACTTCACTTTCACTTCTCACTTTCACGCATTGGAGAAGGGAATGGCAACCCACTCCAGTGTTCTTGACTAGAGAATCCCAGGGACGGGGGAGCCTGGTAAGCTACCGTCTATGGGGTCGCACAGAGTCAGACACGACTGAAGCGACTTAGTAGCAGCAGCAGCTATGATTCTGTGGAGAAGGCAATGGCACCCCACTCCAGTACTCTTGCCTGGAAAATCCCATGGATGGAGGAGCCTGGTAGGCTGCAGTCCATGTGGTTGCTAAAAGTCGGACACGACTGAGCAACTTCACTTTCACTTTCATGCATTAGAGAAGGAAATGTCAACCCACTCCAGTGTTCTTGCCTGGAGGATCCCAGGGACGGGGGAGCTTGGTGGGCTGCCGTCTATGGGGTCGCACAGAGTCAGACACGACTGAAGAGACTGAGCAGAAGCAGCAGCAGCTATGATTCCGAGTCATGTCAGGGGTTTACCTACAGTTCCTCTGGTCTTGTAAACCCGCAGAGTTAGTACTCTGGGGGAGAGCATTTTTGGTTCCTTTAGAAATCACATTCCAGGGGAAGCTGTTTGTTTCATTTGGGATTCACGCGTTAGTAAGAAAACAAACAGAAAACATTTAAGCTGATGTCTTTCTGCAACATTTAACCACAATGAGCCACGTCCGGTAGCACCTAAGAGTGTTTGGATAAGCCATGGCACCATCTGGAGCAGATATAGAAAGTTATTACCCAACACTGAGAAGATAAGAGGAAGACACTTCCGCGTCTTTTTCAAGGCCCGAGCTTCTTCCGGGCAGAAGAAACACCCTGAGTTCGTGAGACAGCACAGCAGTCAGACCCATGAGCTTAGGTAAGTACAATATGTAAACTGTATGGAACCGCGTACCCATCAACTTTGCATGTATTGGGGTTAAAAGGAATGATAGCTGGGGAAGACTTGTTTATTTAGTGGTTTGTTTTTTATGCAAATGTTATCCTGTAGGGAAAGAGGAATCTATGTGGAATTCATAAGCAGCTTTAGACGCTGATGAAAAAAGCAATAAGCCTCTGTGAAAAGTCCTGCATCGTAACATATCCCCAGGGACCTCATCTTATGAGCATTACTATGCAATGTGAATTAAATCCGCTACACAGAACAGCCGCCTGGTGCTTTGGAACTGATTACCATTATCCCTGGAGGCTGAGGTTTTCCACATCAGAGACTTGGCATCGAGGGATCCAACTACGGGAACTACAGGGCTTACTGATCTTGGTGCCAAGGAGCATGGAATGCTGTTTGGGTGAATGGTGAATGTTAAGAGCATCAAGGTATTCCCTGATTATGAAAGTCGTGGGCTAAATTAAGATTACATCAATTTGGGCAGTCCAGAGAGGACACCAGGTGGGAAGACACAAAGAAGGGCAGTGGTCACAGAAATTATTTTAAAACCATGATAACTATATACCAAAGCACTAAATCAAGCAGAGTAGGCATCTGTAACGAAGTGTTCATGCATCCAGCATCAAAAAAATGCAAGAAGATCCATGCAGTCCATTGTGGAAACTGCTGCACTGTGTGTTCCGAATAGGAAAATGAAAGGAGTAAAGTGAATCCATCTTTAAAAGAACCAAAGTTCCCCCCAGTCCAAATCTGAAATGGAAGAGGAGAGAATTTTAGATTTTCTGTTTCTTTAATCAAGCCAATTCATTTCCCCTTGAATCATCATTGTGTAATTCACGTAGATATGGGATCAAAAGGGGTTCATGAAAGGAACGAAATCTTGTCACATAAAAACTAGCTTTTGCAATTTTCTTTCTCCAAGTATGATCCAGAAATGGTTCTTGTTGTTAGTCAGGAAATGAAATCATTGCAAAATGAGAAAGCATAGAGAAATAGCAAGTGCAGCTAAAATTTCTGGCACATTTAATTGTAATTTTTAAAAATATCTTTAGTTTTGTCTTTAGGATGAAGATCTAAATGTCAAAGCAATTGTTATTGTCAAGAAATGAGTAATTAAGCAACTTTTCAGCCAATGTCAAATATTCTCTGTATCCATAAGCCTGTGTGATTACAGACAATTCTCATAAAGAAGTTTTTCTTCCCTCAGATGACTCCTGTCCTCGAAATTCTATCGCATTCACATTCTCTCCTTTTGTGTTTTTTAAATTTGATTTTAAGCTCCTCACCCAACATTGATAATAGAACAACTAGCCAGTATGTATTCATTAATTTATTTTAATTTACCTTATGTTACTTTGTGTTATTTAAATAGTTTTGTGAGGGTCTAGATGTACCCCAAGTCACCCAAAAGAATAATGAACAATAAAAGCAGAAATAGGATTTGAGTCTTAATTTGGTGCTTTTTTAACTAGTTCCCTGTGAATTCCATTGATATGCTCTCCCTTACTCCACCTGAAGTGCCTAACATTATTTCTGGAAGTGGCCAAATGTGCAGTGTTTGATGTTTAAATCGGCACCAAATGGCAAAGAAGTCACACGGGCTCATGCACACATTGTAGAAAAGAAAGCACCCTGTGGAGACCCATTTGTGAACTGGAGTTTGGACAGTGAAAGGAAACCCAAGCTAGGAAAGTTCGCTCTGAACTTATTCACCTGGCAGCACACAGAGGGAGCAGGAGGCAGCTGCTTCTAAGGATGGCCAAGGGCAAAATCAGGCAAAGATTCAAAGTGTTCCCAGGATAGAAGGCCACACAAAGCTCCTCACTGGTGCTCTCTGCTTGTGTTGAACACAATCAGTGGGGTTATCTGTGAATTCAAAGAACACCCTCTCCATCCTCAGGGGTTCAGGTCTGGCCATTGGCAGGTCTAAGAACACTGAGGATTCCGTTCAAGCTGGCTGCTTCAGTGCATAAATGCAAGCAGAAAGGCTAATAAGCCCGGGCACAGAGCATGGAAGATCGGCACACACACCAGCCAGAAAGCTGACATTTGTTTCTAAAGTTCTCTTTATCTCAGGGTCAAAACTCCTAGGGCAGAAGTGAAAAAAAAAGAAAAAAATCTTCTCTCAAATAGTTACCTTTGTCTACAGAAATGGATCCCAACCTTTTGAAGCATGAGAATTCTCTTTTAAAATAAAAAAGTTGTGAATTTTTCCATGACACCAGTTATATTTGACTGTTGGAGAGCATTGATAGTGACAAACTCTTATAACTACATAAATTCAACAATATTTTAAGCTTATGAAATTCTTAACAAGAACCTCTATATACTATTGATGAATTGTACAATGTTGGTGTGAAGTAGCATATTTATTTAAACTATAGAAGAAGCTTTATTTTTAATTGAAAAGAATTTGTGAAAAGCACATTTAGTGGGAAATAATTTGAACTTGTCACCATTATCTTTGTTTTCCCGAAGCCTTAACCCCCTTAACCCCTAGACTCTGTTTCCACACAGTGTCGGTCATCATGTTGGTGGTGGCCTTGTCAGGAGTAAACCTAGAACTGAGACATAGCTGTCGAGTTATTGGGCTTTAGGTTTTATTGTTTTAACTTCAGTATGGGAATATTTGGGGCTTCCTTGGTGGCTCAGTGGTAAAGAATCCACCTACCAATGCAGGAGACACGAGTTCAATTCCTGGGTTGGGAAGATCCCCTGGAGAAGGAAATGGCAACTCACTCCAGTATCCTTGCTTGGGAAATCCCATGAACAGAGGAGTTGGCAGGCTACAGTCCATGGGGTGGCAAAAGACTCGGATGCACCTTAGCAACTCAACAACAAAAACAATGGAAATATTTTAATGTTTACAAATGTAGAGCAAACAAAAGTGATCTTTGGGTAGGCATCACTCTGTTTTAACAACTAGATAGATTTGCCAAACTTATGTTTTTTTCTGACAACTTTTTTCTCATTTGTTTAAAAGCAAATCCAGATATGTATATCTTCCAGAAATATTTTCATAGTGTTTTCATTATTGTTTTGTTCCTTGGTTGCTGATATTAAATACAATGTCATTAACACATAAAATTTAATAACTTCTTGCTATTTCATAATACCCAATCCATATCCAAATTTGCCTGATTGTCTCAAAACTGTTTTTTTGAGTTAGTTTAACTCAGGATTGAAGTAAGGCTCACATATTGTGTTTAAGTTGTCTCTTTTCCTCTCTAACAATCTAGGTCATCTGTCTCAGAGCATTAATCTCAAGCTGAATGTGGCTCATTCTTCTTTGTGTGATCTTTAACCTGTTCATTGCTCCCCAGTAACTTCTGTAAACTGGTAGTTAGCTAGATTTAGAGGCTTGAATAAATTGTTTTCATTTTCTTTGCAAGCACAGGTGTACTTCTATTTATATCACACCAGGCATCATGTATATGCAGTAGATCCTTTTTCAGCATGCTAGATTGAGTCTTATATTTCACAAAGTATTAAGTCAAGTGAAACTAAAAGAACATGCATTGAAAAGGATAAGTGTTTTTTTCTTAATTGGGGAGAAGGAAGGGAAGTTAACAGAGAAAGCTGAATTTGATGGACTAGGACAGAGCTGATTAGAACTTGCTTCTTCCTTAGACTGAAATTATGAGGGGAACAGCATCAGAGCTCTATATCAGTTTGAGATTTTGACGAAAAAGGTGGCTTACACCCTGCTTTCCACATTGGATTCTATGAAGGCACTTAATCTCAGATATAACTTCCATTATAAGATGAGTAGCCTTCCATGACCTATTGGCATCTTTAGAAAACTGGAAATAGAACTGCCGTATGACCCAGCAATCCCACTGCTGGGCATACACACTGAGGAAACCAGAATTGAAAGAGACACGTGTACCCCAATGTTCATCGCAGCACTGTTTATAACAGCCAGAACATGGAAGCAACCTAGATGTCCATCAGCAGACAAATGGATAAGAAAGCTGTGGTACATATACACAATGGAGTATTACTCAGCCATTAAAAAGAATACATTTGAATCAGTTCTAATGAGGTGGATGAAACTGGAGCCTATTATACAGAGAGAAGTAAGCCAGAAAGAAAAACACCAATACAGTATACTAATGCATACATATATGGAATTTTGAGAGATGGTAATGATAACCCTGTATGNTATTACTCAGCCATTAAAAAGAATACATTTGAATCAGTTCTAATGAGGTGGATGAAACTGGAGCCTATTATACAGAGAGAAGTAAGCCAGAAAGAAAAACACCAATACAGTATACTAATGCATACATATATGGAATTTTGAGAGATGGTAATGATAACCCTGTATGTGAGACAGCAAAAGAGACACAGATGTATAGAACAGTCTTTTGGACTCTGTGAGAGAGGGCGAGGGTGGGATGATTTGAGAGAATGGCATTGAAACATGTATAATATCATATGTGAAATGAATCACCAGTACAGTTTCAGTGCAGGATACAGGATGCTCAGGGCTGGTGCACTAGGATGACCCAGAGGGGTGGTATGGGGAGGAAGGTGGGAGGGGGGTTCAGGATGGGGAACACGTATACACCTGTGGCAGATTCATGTTGATGTTGGCAAAACCAATACAATATTGTAAAGTAATTAGCATACAATTAAAATAAATAAATTTTTATTATGGAAAAAAAAAGGAATCAGTCTGAAGTTCACTCAGCTGGAGTGCAGAAGTTAGCAGAACATGCTAAGGATCAGAACATGGAAAGGAGTTTTTTGGCATGTTTGCTAAAGATGTCTATCTGGATCAAGTGCTTGGAGGACAGAAGTTTGGGCAGATGTTGACATTAAGACTGATAACAGCCATGACCTACAATTCTCTAATTCTGTTTCCCAGTAGGCAGTCAATGCCTACCAGCACCTACTGAGAGCACTATATATGACCAAGCACAAAGTGATCCCAATGTGGAGGCAATTTCCTTTTTTTCCCAACGAGATCATCTTTTAAATGCATGTTGGTCAACTTAAAAATAAAAACTTTTATGAATATAGAAGAAATCAACAAGTATCCACTTATATAATATTTAATTTATTAATTACACACACACATTTAAAAATCACATATAGTAATATTTTACTTGTATCATGAAACAGTTTATTCACCTTGCTGACATACCCCTTCAACACAAGAGATGAACTCTGCTGACATGTCACCATTTTTGGAGGAATCTCTCACTTGATTCCATACTACACCACCTTTACTTCCATAGGAATGTTTGAAGTACAAGTTTTGAATCTTGTGCAAAACTGTGTTACAGGAGATAAAATCTTATCCAAGGCTTCAAATATCCTTCTGCAAAGCTTTAGTTGCTTTTATTATCATTGAAATTACTATATATTTTAAGTCTCATCAACACAACCATTTAAGCTTTGTTTTTCAAAGATTTTTTTTTAAAGTTTACCTACGTTTTAACCACTAACTTACAATTATGATCTACTATCCCCTTGTATTAAATTAATTTGCCTATTCTGTCAAGTAGATAATGTCCATATGTGTGTGTTAGTTGCTCAGTCATATCTGACTCTTTGCGAACCCATGGACTTTAGCCTACCAGGCTCCTCTGTCCATGGAATTTTCCAGGCAAGAATACTGGAGTAGGTTGCTATTCCTGTCCCAGGGGATCTTCCTGACTCAGGGATTGAACCTCAAACTGGTGTCTCCTATGACTCATACATTGGCAACAGGATTGTTTATCACCATGCCACATGGGAAGCCCAGAAGCAAGGAAACCATAAACAAGACAAAAAGACTGCTCTCAGCACGGGAGAAAATATTTGCAAATGAAGATATTGAAAAGAGATTAATCTCTAAAATACATAAACAGCTAATGCAGTTCAATGGACTTCCTTGGTGGTTCAGTGGTAAAGAATTTGCCTGCCAACGCAGAAGATGCAAGTTCAATCCCTGGATCAGGAAGATCCCCTGGAGAAGGAAATGGCAACCCACTACAGTATTCTTGCCTGGGAAATCCCATGAACAGAGGAACTTGGTGGGCTACAGTCTATGGCACAACTTGGAAACCAAACAACAAAAAATGTAACTCAGTATCAAAACAAACAACCCAATTAAAAAAAAAAATCCAATTAAAACAGGGGTGGGAGACCAAAATAGACATTTCTCCAAAGACATACAAATGGCCAACAAACACATGAAAAAGTGCTCAATCTTACTAATTATTAAAAAAATGTATCAAAACTACAATAAGGTATCACTTCACATGAGTCAGAGTGACAATCATCAAAAAATCTGCAAACAACAAATGCTAGAGTGGGTGTGGAGAAAAGGGAACCCTCATACACTATTGGTTGGAATGTATATTGATACAGCCACTTTGGAGGACAGTATAGAGATTCCTTAAAAAAACTAAAAATAGAACTGCCATCTAACCTAGCAATCCCAATCCTGTGTATGTACCTAGAAAACCATAATTCCAAAAGATACATGCACCCTAATGTCCATTGCAGCACTGTTTAGCAATATACAGGATATAGAAGCAACCTAAATGTCCATCAACCGAGTAATGGATAAAGAAGATATGTTACATGTATACAATTGATTATTACTCAGTCATAAAAAAAGGATGAAATTGTACCATCTGCAGAGATGGGGATACACCTGTATACTAACACACTGAGTAAAGCAAGTCAGAGAGACAAAAACAAATATCATATAACATCATTTATATAGGCAATCTAGAAAAATAAATTTAGCAATATACAGGATATAGAAGCAACCTAAATGTCCATCAACCGAGGAATGGATAAAGAAGATATGTTACATGTATACAATTGATTATTACTCAGCCATAAAAAAAGGATGAAATTGTACCATCTGCAGAGATGGGGATACACCTGTATATTAACACACTGAGTAAAGCAAGTCAGAGAGACAAAAACAAATATCATATAACATCATTTATATAGGCAATCTAGAAAAATAATACAGGCAAATATATTTGCAAAGCAAAAATAGAGACACAGACATAGAGAACAAACACTGAACACCAAGAGGGGAACACCAAGGGGGAAAGAGAGGGCGAGATAAATTGGGATTGACATATAAACAAAGCTATGTATAAAATAGATAGCTAATGAGAACTTACTGTATAGCATGGGGGTGAAGTCGCTCAGTCGTGTCCGACTCTTTGCGACCCCGTGGACTGTAACCTACTAGGCTTCTCCGCCCATGGGATTCTCCAGGCAAGAATACTGGAGTGGATTGCCATTTCCTTCTCCAGGGGATCTTCCGACCCAGGGATCGAACCCGGGTCTCCCGCATCAGAGGCAGATGCTTTAACCAGGAGGAGAAGGGGACGACAGAGGATGAGATTGTTAGATGGCATCACTCACTCAATGGACATGAATCTGAGTGAACTCCGGGAGTTGGTGATGGACAGAGAGGCCTGGCGTGCTGCAATTCATGGGGTCGCAAAGAGTCGGACATGACTGAGCCACTGAACTGAGCTGAACTGATTCTTAGAAGCAATTGAATTAAATATTTTACTAGGCAGAATAGAGACCCCTTGATAGAAATTGAGATATTATAGGAAAATAAATTCATAAATTCCATTTTTCACAAATAAACATGTGACTGAAAATCTGTAACTACTCCATGTATACTGGGGTGATTACAATAGAGGAACTAATAAAATTTACTTCAATGAAATGAAGATATATTTAATTATTCTTAACTTTCGATACTGGGCTAGGAACTAAACAGAGAAAGATGACAAGACAGATCCAATCATAGCAGTTTTCAATTTTCTAATCATATCCTGTCTTTTCTAACACTAGCTTAACAACAAACCCTAATTCTAGAGTCTTGGATTTGGCTGCATTCTAAATACTTTCAGAAGACTCAGCATCTACCATTTAAAGCCATTCCACTCTTCTTATTCGTTGTAACCAGTACTGATTAGGTAGAGATAATCATTAATGAAATTAAAGCTTCTGTCAATACTATAAATTAAATCATCAAGTCATTGTCCTAATTTTATTGGAAATACTACTCCTGCAAGTAATGGCAATGGAGTGCATACAGAGAAGTTTTTAAAAAGTTTAGTGATATGTTAGCTAAGGCTGACTTCCCTGGTAGCTCAGTTGGTAAAGAATCCGCCTCTGCTGGAGGAGGGATAGGCTAGCCACTCCAGTAGTCTTGGATTTCTCTTGTGGCTCAGCTGGTAAAGAATCCACCTGCAATGCTGGAGACATGGGTTCGATCCCTGGGCTGGGAAGATCCCCTGGAGAAGGGAAAGGCTACCCACTCCGGTATTCTGGCCTGGAGAATTCCATGAACTATATAGTCCATGAGGTCGCAAAGAATCAGACATGACTGAGCGACTTTCACTTTCTCTAGCTAAGCCTTAGTTTTCTCATCTTTCATGAGATAAAAAAGAATTGTTGAGAAGACTGAATGATAAAATACATGCAAAGTAATTAGCACAATGTCTATGTGTCATAATAGCTCACCTGGCTATGTTGTAGTTCTTGTAGATATTGTTTTGTCTAGAGTAGTAGATCATTGATAGTTTTGTCACTGCTGTCACTGAGCTTACAGCTGTTTTATTGTCCACAAAGGTTTCTATGAATCTGGGATCAAGGCTACATATCAAGAAAATTTTCTTTTTTCTCACTATTGGAATCAACTCATCAAACCACCTAATTTAAGTCTGACAAAGCAACTTTTCTCATTGAGCCAAATCTATCACTGCTTAAAATAAAGACTCTTTTTTGAGGTTTAATTGGTGAAAGTATTTCATCTGTGGTCAAAGGAAGTAGAAATAGCAGTGTATTTATTCCAGGAATGTGAACTAAATGTTTTGACTCAAAACATTTGGAATTAGTAATTAGTTGGAAAGATTATGTAAAATACCTGGGAAATACCGGGCCTTGCTCTAGGAACTAAGAGTACAGATATAAAGAAGGAAGAAATCCTACCCTTGAGTAACACTGATGAACTGTTTAACACATTCTCCCATTAATAGCATCCATATTTGATGGATGATCGACTTCCCTATCTTCAATATGAATTCATATTTTTTACTCCCACTACCCCAGGCTCACAGGTATAAAAACATTCTTCCTCAAAAATGCTTTCAGAACTCTAATTACTCCATTTTTCATGGTCCAACCCTTCTGTTTTAGGCAGTTTTGATTCAGTAGAATTTTTCAAACACAAAAAATTAAATTTCGTGTAAGTAAATAATTGTGGCATTAGATCATCAATGCCAGTTCTATAGCGGCATTACTGCTCTAGAAGATAAAGTCATACTGTTACTTATATACTACAAAGATAATTTGCTCAGTTCTGTTTTCAAAATTAGGATAAACTTTATAAAGACATTAACTTGGAAGTAAAATAACAAGAAAAGATGTGACAGAATAGCAAAACAGATGGAGGGGAAGAATACTCTGAATTAGACACTCCTGTTTGAAAGAAAAAGAGGCAAAGTACCATTTTTGGGGAAAATGTCCCCCACTCTGTTAAATCTTCATTTACAATTTAATCTGCATAAAAATGGCATAGAATAAATGTAATCTGCTTTTAGAGAAAATGAAGCTGAAGCCTAGGAAATGTATTTTAAGCAGAGTTACATAATTAGTAAAAAGCAGAACTGAAATTTTGACCCAAGTCTATCTCTTCTAAGACACATTCTATTCCCATTATAGAGATTACAAAAATTCAGTTATTTGACTTTGTAATATATTTATTACAGTGGACTATCTTTATTCAAATTTATATTGTGTTTTGAAAGCATTCAATGTGACCACTTATGATAGTCATTTGGAATTATTCAGGAATATTACTCTAACCTAGGTTCTCAACAGAGAAGATTCTGGGTTAATGTGAAAGCATCCTCCCATCTTCAGACACTGTGAATACCGAAAAGCACATTTTTGTATCACTGCATTTACACCTCCAAGACATATAATAAATATGCAGAAGGAAGAACAAAGCCCAAGGAAGAGGTGAGCTAATCAATCAAGTGAAAATACAAAAGCTTCAGTAGGAAAGTCTATCATGTGCAAAGCACTAGGCTAAGTGTCAGAATCATCCATCCAGAAAAACAAAATCTGATGGAGCAATGGGCTAAGACCATAAATTCTGAACTGCAGTAGGGGGAGGAGAAAATTGAAGTTTAAGAGAGTACGTTGTTGCAATAAACTAAATAGTATGTCAGAAATCAGTCCTGAATATTCATTAGAAGGACTGATGCTGAAACTCCAATACTTTGGCCACCTAATGTGAAGAACTGACTCATTGGAAAAGACCCTGATGCTGGGAAAGATTGAAGGTGGGAGGAGAAGGCGATGACAGAGAATGAGATGGTTGGATGGCATCACCAATGCGATGGACATGAGTTTGAGTAGGATGTGGGACATGGCAATGGCCAGGGAAGGCTGGCATGCTGCAGTCCATGGGGTCACAGAGTAGGACACAACTGAGCAACTGAACTGAACTGATGTCAGAAATGGGTAAGTACATTTTTATAATAATATCCATGTGACAGTATAACCAAGACATGCAAAGAACTGTTTAAGATGTTTAGAGAAGCTCATAGGGGATGGACACAAAACTACTAGAAGGGATTACCTATATGGCACAACTGTAGATCCTGAAGGTAATATTGTGAAGTTAATATTGCAATTTTCATTTTAATGTGCTGTTTGGCTTCCAACTAGGATAGAACCTAGGATGTATTTTCAATTGCATTATCTGGATATATTACTCCTAGCTTTCCATTCATTTATTCAGTAATCATTTATTACACATCCACATTGTGCTCTTTATTCACAGATGCTACCAGTATAGATTGTGGGTCTGTTTTGTAACCAAACACCAAGACAGCTGGGGCACAGACAGTTTTGGAGATCATGTCCTATTGGTGGATGTAGACACTTATCTACTAATTATACTGTTAATTATTTTCTTGCAACTTCTAAGAGATAAGACAGCTGTGTGGTCTGATCTGGTCCAGGAAGACAGGACTCCCTGAGGATGTGAAGCTGAAATCTGAATGAACTAGTCAATGAACTGTGCATTAAGGCCAGGAGAGCCTTCCACTGGGGATGGCAATGTTGAAGTTGGCACAGGAAGCCCAGTCCCATTAGAGCACACACAGAAAGAGGCAGAGGAAGGTGGGAGGTGGGGCTGGAGAGATCAGCAGGCACAGCCTTGTCAGCCGCAGGAGGAAGTTAGAATTTACACTGTGAGCAAAGCAAAGCCATTGTGCTCATCCAAGGGAGGATAGGATGCACAAGTGTTTACCCTCTCACACATTCCTCAGTAACAAGTGCAGGATGAAGCCACTGAAAGGCAGGCTAATATGAATAGGGTGTTTATAATGAGCAGGGCACTCAACATGTTTTATTTATATAATCCTCACCAAAAAATAATTATCATTTTCCTTGTACTGAAAACCAAATCTCAATAGCTGGACATAGATCTTACTTCCTACAAAGTAAGTGAGATGTGATGTCTTTTCTGCTTGACTCCAAGGCTTGTACTCGTTCCCTTTTCATCCCTTTCTGGTGCCTACTCCTTCTTAGCAAGAAATTGTACCATCTGTCTCCTGTCACTCCCTCCTCTTACCAAATCATCTTTTTTTACCCCACTTTCACATCAGCCACATTCCTTACAAAAAAAAAAAAAAAAAAGCAGGGACTTGATCTACTTCATTTACGGATGTATCCCCAGCACTCATGAGTGCCTGGTAGTGTCACATGTTCAATAAATATTTGTTGGGTGAATTCCAACATTCTCTCTTCCACCATCTGTCCTCTGGTTCCCTCAGTGTTATTTGACAGTTAAGTGCTAAAAATTTACAAGTTCACATTGTTAACTTTGACTTCTAACAGGAACTCCAGTTGGTATTCCTAGGTGCCTCTTAGTGCCCGCCAGTACCTCTGTCTCAACATACTTCTCTTCTGTGCTTCAACAGTTTTATCTGACATTTATTTAAAAATTATTCACATTTTCCCCAGGAACTTAATCTCAAATCCTGAGGTATCTTCATAGCCTTTTTATTTCTACTCCTCACATCTAAATAACTCAAAATTCAAATGGGATTTCTCTATGTCTAGCATATCAATGTGACTGCAACCTGAACCCTTTTCTGCCAACTCACATAGCCAAATATCTTCTAACTCCTTGTTCTAATTCCAAAGCATATTTCCTCAGGCACAGCTCATTTTGACATTATCCTGAAATGCGTGCTTGCTAAGTTGCTTCAGTCATGTCCAACTCTTTGCGACCCTATGTGCCCGCCAGGTTCCTCTGTCCATGGGATTCTGCAGGCAAGAATACTGGAGTGGGTTGCCATGCCCTCCTCCGGGAGGTCTTGGGAGGCAGATATTTAAAAGAAAGATTGATATGGATGGGATGTTTCCAAAGACTGAGACACTCAACATACTTTATCTAATTGCTCTGATTCCAAAAATGCTTTCAAATCAATTGTCTAACTTTCCTGAGTGTTTGAGAATGCATGTAGGAGAGACCACAACCAGCATGAACCAACTTCTAGACCCTGTTGGCCCTTCTCTTCAAACATGCTGGGAGTGACAGCTTCTCCATGTTCAACTTCCACATCCCACATACCATCCTGCCGCTTCTCAATGTGAATAGCCCTACCATGCTCTGTGTCTTCTCCTGAATTCCTGGAAGCCCAATGTATGACATGTTTTTTTTCCATTTTGATACAACCCCAGATCTCCAGACTCTTCTTATTCTTTCTCTGTGAGATTGTCACTTTTATATCTTTTTTATTATCACCATTTCCTACCATTGGCCTTCAGCGAATCCTTGTCTGAACAGTTCCAAGCTTCATAACTCCATCCCGAGATTTTACCCCCATACATGTCTCTGTCTCTACAACACAGGTTTGTTCACTGCATCCAAAAGTCAGGACTCATTAGCATGGTATTTAAAATCTATCCACTAATGGACATGAGTTTTAGCAAACTCTGGGAGTTGGTGATGGACAGGGAAGCCTGGCATGCTACAGTCCATGGGATCACAAAGAGTCATACACAACTGAGCGACTGAACTGAATGAGCACCAACCTCTATTTCCATTACCTCCAGCCCACCTTTCTACTGTCTGTTGCTCTTTGTGTAACACTCAGAGTGTTGGTCATCTCAATCCCATGGTTATTCTCCTTAAAACCAATATATTCACTGTTTATGGTCATCTTTTTTCCTTTCCAAAAATGTTTGCTTCTTTTTGATTCACATTCCAACACCAATATTATTTATGGATTTTAAGAATTTTATTTCATTGTTTGATGAAACCCACCCTAAACCTCATATTCTATTTATTTTTCATTGTCAGCACCTTGTAACTATGTCTATTAAAAAACTCTTTACAACTACTTTAAAATACACTCTGCTTTATAATTTATACTACATATTTTTCTCTATATATTTTAAGATCTGTGGAAGCTAGAAAATATATCTTTTTATCCCATAATCCTTGATGTATACTAAGTCTTCCATCATTTTCAATATTATTTAATTAAAGCATACTAGAAAAATGCTTACCTGAAAACTAATAACTGTTATAAGAACTATTATAAGAATAGTTTCAGCTTATTTACTAACCTTTAGGAGCAGAATTGTTCTCCATGAAGTCAACTTCAAAGGTTAATATGATGTGACTTTTGTTTTGTTTTTCTTTCCAGCTCTTTCTACTCATGTGAGGAGACTAGAGTCAATGGAGAGTTGATGGAGGGACAGAATGATGGCACAAGGACTTTGCAAAGTAGATTCAGTTGAAATGCCCTATAAGCTTCTCAGTGGTTGGAAAACCCAACCTGAAAGTCTTCTCTGTTGCTCAGTCAATAACTCCAAAATATGAAGATAGCTACTAGCACAATTACAACTCATTACACAAAAAAATATAAATAGAAACACCCAAGGAACAAGTGAGTAGTTTGCAATTGTTTTCAGTGATGGGCAACTGTACTTCTACTTAACGAGATCATGTGCGTTTCACTCAATTTGCTCTTGGTTCCCCATAGATAAGCAGACTGTGTGTGTCATATGTTCACTACTCACTGAATTAAATTTAAATGTTCAGTTTCCTCTAAAACCTCATTTTACAGCCAAAACTTATAACCAACTGGATACGTTTTGCTCTGTTCTCCCTGACTCCTGTGGCTTTCTGATTTTGCATTTAGTGTGGCTTGTGTGAATGATGAATAGATTTCAGAAGCTTTGATTTACAATTTTTTTAATTTTTTTCACTCTGAATCTTGCTAGGCAGAGGTGGTTTGAATGGACTAAACATGTTATTTCCCTTTTACCTGTCTATTAGAGCATTCCCCTTCAAGCTGAAGTTTTTAACATAGTTTGGACCACATAATCATTGTTGAGTGTCTTGGGCTCTCTCATATCTTTAGCTGTTCTGTTATCAAGTGGTGAGAATACATCAATTGCCAAAGGAGAGATATACTCAGTTTGTTATTAACTTCTCTTTCTCCCCTTGTTGCCATATTAAAACCATATTAAAATGATTTGGGAAACCAAATCATTTTAATTTATCATATATGAATATGATCATTCAAAACTTACACATATCTTTTCATTCCCACATTTATACCAGCAAGTTATTTTGTTTTTACTTCCAGGAGAGTAATTGAGTGACCGCGGGGCAGTGTGTGAGCATTTGGGTTCTGCTCTGTCTTCAGCCATCTGCATTACCAGATGTGATTTTCCTTCTGATATATTAAGGGAAAACAACAGTCCAGATTAGCATATTAAACAATGACATAATAAAGTTTATAATTTCTTCCTCAAGTTGCTTGATGATTAAAGCCAAATACAGGTTTAAGAGAGACTGTTTTGTGAGTGATGGATATAGGATAAGAAAAGAAGAATATCTATAAGCTACTAAAAATTGATGTTACATGCAGTATATTATTCCTTTCAACTTCTGTGTTTGAAATATATTTGATATGGAGGTAAAAGAAGCATGCAGCTGTCACAGCTTCAACTCATTGGTGATGTCTTTCACAGGGCTCAGTATACATTATGGATCTGATTTTTCTTTGCCCCAATATCAAAAGAGATCTGTAGCAGAACAAGATAGAATATCAAATGGCTTGGAGAACAGGAATTGCTACTTCCCTTAGCTTCCACAATCAGCAGCCATCATAGGTACCAAAATGTAGGCTTTAGAAGATTATCGTGGAAAATGATATACTGTGGGAATGAAAGGCAAACTTTCTCTCTCTCAATCTCTCTCTTGCTCAAATCTCTCTCTCTCCTTGTGCTTGCCTTGCAACCTCTAAAAGAACAAAACCTATTTTTAGTCTCTTAAACAAGTGAAAGCAGCTGCTCCCTCCCCCAGCACTCTGCAACACAAAGAAGGTCTATTTATCAATATTTGGCTTGTTCAGACTTATCTTGTAATTTTCTTAAACATGCATATTCCAGGATCCTATGCTATATACACTATATCAGAATTTCTTGTTTTTTGAAATTGAATCATCTGACTTAAAATTAATAGCAATCTTTTCTAGTCCCTGGAATTTACCAGAGATATATATTATATGTGCATATATTGTATGTATGTATATATATATATATGTGTGTGTGTGTGTGTGTATCTCTTCCAGTTGATCAAAATATTAAGAGTCTCACTTCCACATTCTGTAGCCTGTTCCAGACTTTTTATATACCATGTCTTCATCCTTTCATTTTTCTCTTGTTCCCAAATTGTTCTAATTTATTTCCTTTGTCTATCTCCAATAGCAATAATAAAAGCAATTAGTCTCTACTTTCAATATAATAAATATCCTTTTCTACACTAGAAAGTTCTGCTTAAGTTCTGTTTGAGCTCTCTGTTGTAAGGAAGAGAAAGAACACACTGGGGAAAGTTTTCTGTGTAACTGGTTCATGTGTTGAAGTTTTCACTCATATGCCAGGTACATAGACGCTCTAGAAGTGAAGGTTAGAGCTCATGTCTTTGATCCTCTGTTCACTTATTACATCTTAAAACATTCCTTTAAAAATATCATATCTTCCAAGTGTCTAATATTTAAGTTGAAGGGAATATTGCAAAAAGTTATATAAAATAAAACCAACAAAAATTTTCACACTTGTCATATTGATCAATAGTACACATTTTTAAAAGCTTTTTACTTTGCATGTGGTATAGCAAATTAACAATGTTGTGATAGTTTCAGGTGAACAGCGAAGGGACTCAACAATACATATACATGTATCCATTCTCCCCCAGGTCCCTTACCCATCCAGGCTGCCACATCACATTAAGCAGAGTTCCATAGAACATAATTTTTATAAGGCCATAAATAGAGAAATATAAATAGATCTGATACATATATTTATATCTATTTGTACTACACTAAATATTCAAATAATTACTATGGAATCAAAACATGTTCATGTCACCACATCTGGGGTCTTTTAGCAAAGTATTAAATTAGCTTCCAGCAAAGCTACAAAGCATAATAAAAATCAAAAGATACCAAGGATTTTACTGAGAGACTGCTTCAGTTTACAAAGAATGGAACAGTGAGGATATAAACAGCAAGGGTTATGTGAAAGTGAAAGTGTTAGTTGCTCAATCACATCTGACTCTGCGACTCCATGCACTCTAGCCCACCAGGCTCCTCTGTCCTTGGGATTCTCCAGGCAAGAATACTGGGGCGGGTTGCCATTCTCTTCTCCAGGGGATCTTCTCAAGCCAGGGATCAAATCCTGGTCTCCTGCATTGCACACAGATTCTGTATGATCTTAGCCACCAGGGAAGTCCTAGTTTTCAATTTACAAAGAAGGTGGAAAAACAGCAAGGGGATATAGATGTGAGCTATTCAAGACAAACCAGAGTTCTACAAAAAGACTGTCCTTGGAGAGGAAGTGTCATACCCAGCCCTACAGGTGGGCAAGGGAAGGATAAGGAGTTATGGGAGGCTTCTAAAGTGGAAGGTTCCATGGAAAGGTAAGCCTTTGAGCTTTGGTAAAGAAAGGTATGGTCTAAGCAAAGTACTTTCTCAGACTTTCTACCAGTGAGTCATAAATCCTATCTGAATGTTTTAGGCAAATGGAGTCTAAGAGCTGCTAAAAATCAAACCCTGAATATACCAAGGCACATAAGCAATCTGTCTCCTTTCTATCTTAAAAAAAATAGCTGACATTTCAGGAGACATTCAATAATGAACCTATAACTGAGGCAGCAGCAGTTTCCAGGCAGCAGGACTAGAAAAATCCATGAGGGATGTTTCTGAGGTGAAAGAAGGTTTGGGGTCTTGGTTATAATAATAATCAGAGTGAATACATTTGTCAAAACTCATTGATGGTATGCTTGAGATCTATGAATTTTACTGTATGTAATTTTACCTAGAGTTTTTAAAACCCTGTTGAATATTTTTCATAAAACCTGATAGACTTCTTTTAACATTTTTTTAAAAATCCAGTGGGTCATGGAGCCCAAATGTCATGAGGAAAAATTGATTTGGATAACTTACTCTACTAGATAGAAAATCTCCTTGTCAAGATATATTCATTAAAATGATTTGGTGTGAAGAAATACAAAGAGAAATGGAATGAATTAGTGAGTTCAGAGGGAGACCTATATTTTAATGGAAAAAGTGGTACTATAGGAGAGTAAAGAAAAGACAAGTTTAAACATAATTTTTTGTTTGTTTAACTGGATATGAATATCCAGTTACCACTATATGAATATAGTGAAAGTGAAAGTTACTCAGTTGTGTCCGACTCTTTGGGACCCCATGGGCTATACAGTCCATGGAATTGTGCAGGCCAAAATACTGGAGTGGGTAGACTTCCCCTTCTCCAGGAGATCTTTCCAACCCAGGGATTGAACCCAGGTCTCCTGCATTGCAGGCGGATACTTTACCAACTGAACCACAAGGGAAATCCAAGAATACTGGAGTGGGTAGCCTAGCCCTTCTCCAGGAGATCTTCCTGACCCAGGAATCAAATCGGGGTCTCCTGCATTGCAGGTGGATTCTTTACCAACTAAGCTATCAGGAAAACCCAGATATTCATATGGAAGAGAGTAAATTTTAAATTTCACTCAACATCATAATAAAAAATGCATTCCTGCTGGATTGTAGACTTAAATACTATGAAAAGTAAAATAAGAAAATCTTCAAAAGCTAATAAAAAATATCTCTATAACCCCAAGTTTAGCAAAGATTTCTATGCAAAAATGGTAGCAAAAAGTAATGAACTAAAAAAAATCAAAATTAAAAAGGAAGAACAAACTGAAGATAGCAAGAACAAATCCAAAGATAACAAAAAGAAGAAAAAATATGAGCCAAAATTAGCATATTAGAAAAAAGAAAAGCAAGCAAGAGAAAACATGTATAAAAGTATATTCTTTTAAAAATAAAATAAGAGATTGTCTTTACTCCATTGTATATTCTTGCCTCCTTTGTCAAAGATAAGGTGTCCGTATGTTGTGGATTTATCTCTGGGCTTTCTATTTTGTTCCATTGATCTATATTTCTGTCTTTGTGCCAGTACCATACTGTCTTGATGACTGTGGCTTTGTAGTAGAGCCTGAAGTCCGGCAAGTTGATTCCTCCAGTTCCATTCTTCTTTCTCAAGATTGCTTTGGCTATTCGAGGTTTTTTTGTATTTCCATACAAATCTTGAAATTATTTGTTCTAGTTCTGTGAAAAATACCGCTGGTAGCTTGATAGGGATTGCATTGAATCTGTAGATTGCTTTGGGTAGTATACTCATTTTCACTATATTGATTCTTCCNTGATTCCTCCAGTTCCATTCTTCTTTCTCAAGATTGCTTTGGCTATTCGAGGTTTTTTTGTATTTCCATACAAATCTTGAAATTATTTGTTCTAGTTCTGTGAAAAATACCGCTGGTAGCTTGATAGGGATTGCATTGAATCTGTAGATTGCTTTGGGTAGTATACTCATTTTCACTATATTCAGGCAGAGGATTTTTAGACTTCATACTCAGTTCCTTGATCATCAATAAATTTGTCTCTAAAATTGACCTGGACATTATGGAAAGAGTAGCTCTCAAAAAACAGAACCAAAACCCAGATATAGGTCTCTATGCTGCTCAATGAGTTTAGAATTGGTGAATTCCTAAAAACCGGGACAGAGCTTCCTGCAAATTATGATGAAGTGGTTTTCGCCTCCAGTTTACTGGCTTTGTGTTATAAAGTCTATCGAGGAAAGTGGGTTTGCCCCACCCTCGCACCACTCCTTCCTAAAATGGGGGCAGGTTTGGGACAAGGACCAGGAGAATACTGAGCCAAAGTACTAATGGGTAGATATTTGAGGCGTGGAGAGTGAATTGGATATTAAAAAAATCTCGTCTGCATAATGTACCATCCAAATTCCTCTTTTGGATTCTTTAGCTTTATTTAAACTTGTCATGTGAGCAGCTGAAGTGAAAATATGGGCCCAGAATCCCCCGAGTAAGAGAAGCACCTCCTCTCCCCACACATCCTTGCCAGAAGAAATCAATGAAAATAGCCTCCAGTCAAAGGTCAAGAGGAAATCAGAGGGGAGGTGGGAAGTAGCAGTGAGCAGGCAGATGAGCGTGGCCATGCAAGAACTTTCTCAGACCTCTACATTATTTCTCATAAGCTATCTTTCCCTAGTTATGTTTGACTTCTATGTTTTGTTTTCCTTTTTTTTTTTTTTTCTTACCATGGAAGTGGCAAAGCATTAAAATCTAGGGAGTGAGCCAGGAGAAAAAGGACCAAGAAAAACAGCCTGGCTGCCTTCAGACTGGGCTTCTAAGTCATGAGGACAGAAGGACTCTTCACAATACCTCAGGTTCAGCTGAACTCACCAGGATCAGAAGAGCCCCATGCAAGTTGGATCCAAAGTTCTATAGTAATAAACAATGCGTATGACCTGGGGGTGGTTCTCCCTCCACACAGAACTCCTTGAGGAATCTCATTCATTTGGGCTGAGTTTGCAGATCCTGGTCATGGTCACATTCTCTGTGACCAACACTGACTAATACCTCCCATCACCAGCATGCAGCTCTGCAGTGATGAGTGGAAGCACTGCCTATGACTAAGCAGGGTGAGCCAGAGGCAGGCCCTGCGGCCCGAGCTGGATGGACCTCTGCCTCGTACCCTGTACTCTGCAATTCAGGGGCAGCTCATGGAAAACAGAGGCACCATATGAGGACATATTCAGATACAGGAATAGGCAGCAGTCACCATGAGTCACCCGGATCCTTTACTCCACTCCTGACCTTCTCAAAGACTTTTCTTAATTTCTGACCATTGGGAAACAAGGGTCGAGATGCTAATCACCCAGACTCTAAAACTCCAGACTTCTCTGTTCCTTGTTTTTGCATCATCCCAAAGAAATATTCATGGTTTACAGACTCAGGTGTGCATGGCATATGGCTTTTTAATATTCTGGGCAACAAATTAACTGTCACTTGAATATTTCATCTCAGTAAGCAAAAGCAGAAAAAAATTCAGCATCAAAAACTCTGAAAAGATCTACCTCTCCCATACCAGACTGGGTCCCAAGATTTCATACAGTGACAGGAGGCTGGGGCCGGGTCCTCAGTCATCTGTTTAATCACCACTTATTAACAAAACAGCCTCTGTCCCTGGTTGTATAGATCCAGACTTGGCCACCCTCTGATGCATTCCAGACCACACATGGACCTCAGAAATCTCTGTGCCAAGCACAGCTGAGTTCTGAAGTGCCTGTGATCTGGGGTTGCCAGATCCACAGGAAAAAACATATAAACAACAAAAAAAGAGAACATCCAGTTAAATTTGAATTTCAGGTAAACAACAAATTAATCCTTAGTGTAAGTGTGTTCCATACAATATTTGGAACATATTTATACAAAAAAAAAAAAAAATGCTGTCTATGTGAATTTCAAGTTTAACTGGAGGTCTTGTATTTTATCTGAGAATTCTACTGTGATCCCCTGGCCAGTATTCTACTCTGAGATCTTCCCACCTGCCTGAAGCATCTTCTGTAAACAGGGCCTGAGTTGCTAGGTCTCTTAGATTATGAACCTCTTCTAATGCTAGACCAGGGGGGACTATTTCTCTGGGGAATTATTGTTCTCAGTAGGATTAAACTTTTGGAAACAAAGCTGGGAACATCCTCCAGATGGTTCTGCTTTCGACCTGCCACATATCTGCCCTGAGGCAGTGAATTAGTGTGCTACTGTGAAGCAGAAGGCTGGGGGCAAGGCAGGAATTAAGGTCTCACATTGTTTATCTCTTTTGCTCTTTCTCTTTTTCTTCCTCTTCTCTCTTTCTTTTTACAATTATCAAAGGAAAATGTTGGGAAAACGCATTTTTATTTAGGTCAAGGGATCAGGCAGTTCTTACAGTCTGAGAGAGATTTATGAAAATACAGTAAGACTATGAAGCCCAGGAAGTCAGAGGACCTTAGAACACAGATACAAAAGAGGAGGTATGCTCACACCTCACGAAAATCCTTATTCTAAATTTACGTTTCAAGACCCTAGACTTTTTTCCGGAAAAGTGTGATCCCATTGTAACTCAAAACAGACGTTACTAAGAAAACGCATGGTTGTCTGATAACCACATATACTTGTTTTAAAAATATTTAAAATATATTTATATATATTATACTATTCCAAGAAATCCAGAATACATTCTAAGGAATGAATGAGACAACTGCACAAAAATGTGTGTAAAAAGATGCTCATTACAACATTATTTATGAAAAAGAGGACTGATTTAAATGTCCTTCAATCAAATATTGATTAAGTAAGTTGTGCTATAATTATCTGCTATGACTATTAAACCTGATATTCTAATCCTTGTTAAATCAGAGTTCCTAAAGTAAGGAAGAGAAGTTAAAAGGTATAAGTTGTGGAAAAGAAGATATAAAACTGTCATTTTCCAATGAAAACATAATTATGCATTATAAAATCAAGATCATCTACAAATTATTTGAATTAGTAAATAAATTTAATAAAATTGCCAGATACAAGGGAATATAAAAGAGTCTGTTGTACTTTTTATACCAAAATGAACAGTTTTAAAATGAAAAGCATTTTTTAATTTATCAGTTCAGTTCAGTTCAGTAGCTCAGTATAGCAGCATCAAAAAAAAAGGGAAAATATTTTCAAGGACTCTAGGTGTTGGAGAAGACTCTTGAGAGTCCCTTGACTGCAAGGAAATCAAATCGGTCAAGCCTAAAGGAATTCAGTAAGAGTGATGCCAAAGCTCTAATACTTCGGCCACCCAATGTGAAGAACTGACTCATTTGAAAAGAGCCTGATGCTGGGAAAGATTGAAGGCAGGAAGAGAAGGGGACGACAGAGGATGAGATGGTTGGATGGCATCACTCACTCAATGGACATGAGTTTGAGTAAGCTCTGGGAGTTGGTGACGGACAGGGAAGTTTGGCATGTTGCAGTCCATGGGGTCACAAAGAGTCAGACACAACTGAGCGACTGAACTGAATTACATAGAAAATTATAAAATACTTAATGAAATTAAAGACCAAAATAAGGAAAGAAGGAGATCACATTAGTGAATTACAAGAATCAGTATTTTAAAAATGCCAATTCTTCTATTGATCCTAGTAGATTCAATGTAAACCAAATCAAAAACCCAGCAGACATTTTGTATGTGTGATAATTGAACTATTTTGAGGGCTTCAATATAAAAGCAAAGAACCAAGAATAGCCAAGACAACCTTGAGAAGCAAAATATCCCAGGTATCAAACTTAAGATAAAGCTGAAGTAATTAAAAGTGTTGTATATATTGCCTCAAGAATTGGCAGAGACCAACAGAACAGAATAGATTTCAAAACCAGACCCACACACTTGGTCACTTGGTCTATGACAAAGGTGGCACTGCAGAACAGTGGGTATAGGGAGATCTTTGCAATGAATGGTCCTATATCATCTGGCTTACTCAGATGCACCTTTAGGATAGAGGCACTCATTCTCCCAGTTGCTGGGAAAGTTAGGTGGCTACTCACTATTCAGAGCTGCATCTCTCTGAAAATTTCTCTTAGCCAAAGAAAGCTGCTTCACCCAATATTTCTCTCTCCCCAAGGGTACACACACCCAATGACTGGTTGATATAAGGATGCAAAGTCCTGGCGCTTGCTTAGAGTGGTCTCTGAAGGATCACTGCCGTTCGAGAGCATCCCAGATGTCCCCAACCTCTGGGTCATGGACCAGTGCCTCCTATCAGATCAGCAGTGGCAGTAGATAAAAAGTACACAGTAAATGTAATGCACTTGAATCCCAAAACCACCCCCCCACACCCCCTGTCAAAGGAAAACTCATCTCCATGAAACCAGTCCCTAGTGCCAAACATTGGGAACCCCAGCTTAGGTCACTAATGCAACTGTATTCCCACAGCTTAAGTCTCCCTCCACCCAATTTTGCTTCTTCTGCTTCCTCTCAGGTTGTACATGATAGGTTTACCCCAATAAAACTCCTGCACACAAATCTCAATGTCCCAGATTCTGTTTCCCAGGGAACTCAACTTGGAGCACATTGGGAAAAAATTATCCTTGACACATACCTTACATACAATAAATTCCAGTTGATAGTATATATCTAAATATGAAAAGTAAAGCATAAAGTTTTTTTGAGTTTCTAACATAACAGACCCTATACTACTTTAGAGTTAAGATTCTTAAATAGGACACAAAAGCACTAACCATGAAGAAAAAGACTGATAAACTAGACCGCATTAAAATTAAGACCTTCTGTTTATCAAAGGATACCACCTAGAGTAAAAAAGACAAGCCATAGCATAGGAGAAGATATACACAATACCTATAAGCTACAAAGGGCTTATACACAAAATATATGAATAAAGACCAAAAAATCAATAAGAAGTTGGACAACCCAATAGAAAATAGGCAAGAGATTTGAATAGGTACTTCCCCTCCCCCCCACAAACTATCAAAATGATCAGCAAACATATGGAAAGGAATTTAAACTTATTAGTACTCAGGAAAATGCAAAATAAAACCACTGTAAAATAGTCATCTCAAACTTATCAGAGTGAGAATGATACTACCAAACGTTGATGAAAATGTGGAGCACCTGGAATTCTCAGACACAGCCTAAGGAGACTTACATTACATAGTCTAATAAAATTGAGTATGCACATGTATGTCACTTGGGAATGTCCCCAACAGAAATGTGTGGAAATGCACATCAAAACACTTATACATAAATGTTCATAGTGATATCATTCATAATAACAAAAAAAAATAAAATAGTCCAAACACTTGTTAATTTTTATAGACAATAAAGAGATAAATAAGGGAAGGAAAATAGGGTCAAAACAGATGAAGAGTAAGCAGGAAGTGCCTGAAAAGCAATCAGTCAAATTATGCTGCAGCAGAGGATCTAGAAATTAGGACAGCCTTGAGTAAGAGAATGGTAGGGAAGATAAACTTAACATTTTAGATATGGTGTCTCAAACTGTTAAGGAATTATTTTTACTTGATTTATTTGTGGAAATTTATAAATTCACTCCTTTCCTCTAAGTAGAATATTATACATGTATAGCTGATAAATGGAAGTTAGTTGAACACAAATAAAGTAGGGTAGACCTTTAGTGAGGAGCTCCCTGTCAGATCTCTGCTTTTCTGACTCATCAATGCTCAGTAGCAGTATACCATACCATTGGCAACCCTACCACCATTTACTCTTCTTTGTCAGCTTGGCTAGGCCATGGAGTCCAGATATTTGGTCAAATATTGTTCTGGAGGTTCCTGTGAGGATGTTTTTTGAATAAGATTAGTATTTAATTGATGGGCCTTGAGCAAAGCAGATTGCTCTCCATAATGTGGGTGGGCCTCATCTAATCAGTTAAAGGTCTTGGTAGAACCACGACAGACACCTCCACCACCACCCCATGTCTCCTTCCCTCAGCAAGAAGGAATTCTGCCAGGATGCTGCCTTTAGACTGGAAGTGCAACTCTTCCCTGAGTCTCCAGCCTGCCAACCTACTCCATCAGATTTTGGCCTCATAAAGCCCCGTACAATCATGTGAACCAGTTCCTTAAAATCTCTGCCTCTGTTTCTCTCATCCCACCTGCACCTCCCCCAACCCCCACCCCCAACACTCCTTTTTACTTTCTGAAATAGTCTGACTAATACAAGGTCTAATATCTGGGAGAAGTCCGTTCACCCACCTGGATGAGCCTAGCATGAATGTCGCTGGCTTCACTGCACTGCTGGTCCGAAGTGAAGCCTGCCATGTAAGTTTCTCTATTCTTTCTGAAACTCACAATCTTAAACATCTGGTTCTCTGAGCAGAGTTGTCTCATCTTGAGTGTCCCCTGATACTCCAGTCTCTTCAGGATCCTTTTCATTCTTTGAGTTTTTATTTAACAGATTGAAACTCTCTATAAACTCAACCCTCGTCTTTAATGTCAAAAGCATCACAGATTTCAATTTTTTTCTTTAATAGAACCGCATTCCCCAAGGTCAGGCTTACTCAGCTCTGCTACTGAACAAGACTGATATTCTAAGGTTACAGTTTCTTCCCTCTGGCTAGCTCCAATAAATCCTTTCCTGCCCTAAGGTTGACTCACTACCTGATTATTCTGCAGCTTAGAATCACCCCAGGGCTTATAAAAAGCATAGCCCTCTAGGCCCCACTCCCAGAGTTTTTGACTCAGTAGGTCTGGAGTGGGACCTGGGAATGTGCATTTCTAACAGGTTCTCAGATAAGGTTGTGGATCCAGGGACCACACTTTGAGAACCACTGCTCTGGCTCTGGTCCCTTGATGGCTACCTCCTCTTCCTGTTCCTCTACTGACTCCCTTTAGTCCCTACATATCTTAGAGATTTTATCTCTGCTGGTCCAGGATGAAACTCGGAGGGCACGTCGGGGGGGTGGGGAATGGGAGTGCTCACTCAAGCTTCCACAGTGGGGACTGGCCATAAATTGGGGATACAGTTCAACATCACAGTCATTTTTTGAATGGTTGGGGTGTTATAAAGCACTGATGGGGAGGAATTAGGGAAATAAGTTTCTGTTCTCGAGAAACTTAATATCTAATAAAGGGAATATCCGACATAGTACTAACAATACTACAAGGGAAAATGTGTGTGTGTGTGTGTATGTGTATGCGCACGCTTAGTCGCTCAGTCGTGTCCGGCTCTTTGGTGACCCCATGGACTGGAGCCTCTGTCCATGGAATACACCAGGCAAGCATACTGGAGTGGGTAACCATTCCCTTCTCTAGGAGATCTTCCTGACCCAGGGATTGCAGGCAGATTCTTTACTGTCTGAACCACCAGGGAGGCCCGTATTATATAATAATAAAAATTAAAGGGCTCTGGGACTACCCGACACTGTTGGTGTCCTAAGTGTGTTCACTTAAGCCAACCCCAGAGGTCACGCCAGGACTTGGTCTCAGAGTCATGAAAGTGCAGGGTCGGCTAGTCCACCGTCCTTGCTAAGGAGTGAGCAGCATCTCCTTAAATTTTGCACCCTAGGGTCCTCCTCCTAGCCTTGGCCCCACCAGACATCACAAGTGTTCCAGTGTTCTTGATGGAGTCAGCCTTTCTCTCCATACAGGAATTCTCTAACCAGAAGAGTCAGCCAGGCAGGTCTGAACCACACACACAGCTGGAGATGGAGCCAAGGCTCTGGAAATTACAATGCAGAGCATTTAGAGCAAGAAGAGCAGAGGGCCTCAGGCTGATATTTGAGGAATGCCAGCATTCAATGGATGCGATTCAGAAAGGTAAGCAGAATGAAAACCAGTACAGTTTGAGGTCTGCTTTGATGCCTAAATAGAGTGTGTTAGACACGGGACTTGCCTTTGGAAAGTTTCCAGGCTAAGAGTGAAAACAAGATCCATGCTTGAAGAGAGAAATATTCTGGTACCCAGCACCAAATCAGTGTTCAGGAAAGAGTGTAACGAAGAGGGATAAGCTAAGGTTTGCCTTAATGTGAGCAATATGACCCTCTGTTTTTCCACTTATAAATGGTAACAGTGATATTAGTTGCATAATGTTTTATGAAAATTGTGTAAAATAGTCCAAACTCCTAAGCACAGTTGCTGGCTCGTGGTAACCACTCAGTAAAGTGTTGTTATTGTAACATCTGTTGTGATTTTGTTGTTGATAATGATTGAAGTTTAGAAGAGAAAAAAGGAGTTGTGGGTTGTGTTGGAGATGATGGATGATAGACATTGAGCAGCTAGAAGGGTCAAAATATAGAGCAGGATTCACCTTCATCCTGGGGCAGGGCACAGGTACAAGGAGCAAGGTCATTGATTGTTAAAGTGTGGAAGTGACTCAGAAGATCAGTTTGTTCAGAGTGTGTACAGCTTCAGGGGGAGGCATTAAGAGTGAACAGTGAAAAAAAAATGTTTTTCGTAACCAAGTATGATGAAAGAAAAGATACTAACTAGACTTATTGTGACAATCGTTTCATAATGTATACACATATTAAGTCATTATGTTATGTACTTGAAACCAATATAATGTTATTTGTCAATTATATCTATTAAAAAAAAAAAGTAAATAGTGGCCACACTGTGAATCTTGGGATAGAAAGTTTGGGTTTTGCTCAGTGTTATCCAGAATCTCTGAAGATTTGTGACAAAAAAATAACATAAATGGAAACAATCTTTTAGTAATATTAATTTACAAATTGAGAGCAGTAGTAGGAAAAATGATGCTGGGTAGCCTAGTTCCTCAGATATGAGATGATGCAAGGTTAGTAGTGGAAATTGAAAGGAAGGAGAACATTTAGGAAATATTCAAAAGAGAAGAATCAACTCAAAAAAGAGGAAAAGGGTGTTAGGTTAAGATATAAAGTCGTGGATGGAAGTAGGTATCTCTTTTCTTCATATTTGGATCTCAAGGTCAAGTTCCTTAGAGAATGTCTCTACTAGTCTGCTTGGGCTTCCATAACAGAAAGCCAGGTAATTCCATGGCAGCCCAGTGGTTAAGACTCTCTGCTCCCACTGCAGGGGGCATGGGTTCAATCCCTGCTCAGGGAAGTCAGCTCCTGCAAGCCAAACTGCGTGGACAAACGAACAGAGAGAAAACCAGACTGGTTGACTTAAGCAACAGACACTTATTTTCTCACAGTTCTGAAATCCAAAAGTTCATAATCAAGGTGGCAACCCAGGTGGCTTATGGTGAGGCCTTTGTCCCTGGCTGAAGGGCAGCTGCCTTCTCACTGAGTCCTCACATGGTCCTTCAACTGTGCACGTGCTAAGAGAGAGATCTTTTCCTCTTCTTACAAGGTCACCAGGCCTATTGGATTAGGGTCACACGCTATGATCTCATTTAACCGTAATTATCACCCTACGGGTTTCCCATGGGAGCAGGGGGTTTAGAGCTTCATCAGGTGAACCGGGGGCACAGGGTGGGGAGGGGACGCACTTCAGTCCATAACAATGGTGTTATGCACTACCGTGAGACAAAGGAACTATGACGTTTGAGCTAGTGGAGAGGAAAATAGTTTTGGCTTTAGACATGATGGTTGGTAATCTATAGTGCCATCCAGTATAACAGTCTGCAGTGATAAAAATGTTCTCTATCAGCATTGTCCATTATGGTAGCCACTAGTCACATGTGACAACTGAGCATTTAAAGTGGCTAGTGAGATCAGGGAACTGGATTTTATGTATATATTCTAAGTTTAACTATACTGGACAGTACAAGTTTTAGGAATGCTATGCAGATGCAGAGTAAAGAGGTTTTATCAGCAATTAGATAGTTAAGGTTTCTCCTAGCCTTAAAGTCTTGTACTATATAAGTATTCACTTCAAACTACCTCTTGTCAGCCATGGAAAATTGGAAGCTCTGAAAAGATATAAGACTGTTTCAGGTTAATGCAGCTAGTTAGTTACAGATCCTCAATCAGGGCTTAAATATTTATATGGTAACAGTCACGCAATTAGAAAGGTTAGCAGACAGCTGCAGCTACACAACTGTTTGTCAAAGACTGAGATCAATGCTTTGGTGTCATCCCGTGGATGTGACAGGAAAGCAGATATAAGCTAGAAAGGAAAGCGTATGGGACTCCATGCCAAGCCTTGATAATACTCATACCTAAATAGAAGGAAAAGAAAAATGATAAAAGGAAATAGATTTTTATCTGCCAAATGTATACCAACAATAGGCCCAGATCACCACCACCTAACATACTCCAAGTTTATCTCATAGAGATGATCACAGTTTTAGAGAGAGAGCTCTTGCACCCGCATCTCCACTACACATTAGCTGGCTATTCACAGCAAGCCTCTCAACCTCTGGTGAGCCTTCTTTCCCTCCTTTGCATGGGATTAACGGGGGCTTCCCTGGTGGCTCAGCGGTAAAGAATCCATCTGCAAGACAGTAGCAGCAGGAGATGCAGTTTCGATCCCTGGGTCCAAAACATCCCCTGGAGGAGGGCATGGCAACCCACTCCAGTATTCTTTCCTGGAGAATCCCTTGGACAGAGGAGCCTGGCAGGATACAGTCCACAGGATCACAAAGAGTCAGACATGACCGAAGCAACTTAGCATACACGCACGTAGAGGAATAATGCTAAGACTTCCTTCTGAAGGCTATTGAGAAGATTAAGCAAGATGGCATGTAACGTACCTGCAAAGCCCTGGCACATAGTACGTTTTCTTTTACTGTTGATGGGTTGCTTTTTTTTTCTTTATCTATTTTTTAATTATCTTTTTTATACTAATTTGTTGAAGTCATTTATGTAATTTGGCGTGCAACTTTTGTTGGTTATATGTGTTGCAAACACCTTTGCCCACTCCATCCATAGCTTGCTTTTTCACTCTCTCTTTTTTCTATTTTGGTCTTTGGGTATGTGGCACAGATGTGGGATCTTAGTTCCCCGACCAGGGATCAAACCCGCACTATAGGCAGTGAAAGCACAGAGTCCTCCCCACTGGACCTCCAGGGAGTTCCCCATGTTCTTTATACATAAGATAAAAAAATGAAACTTGTTTTGTCCCCAACCTTGTTCCTCTTCCTGCCTCCCTGATCTGGGCTAATATAGCCTCACCCTTCATCTAGTCGGTCTTTCTGGAAACCTGAGTCATCTTTGTCTCCTTCTTCTTTGCCATTCCACACATCCAGTGACTCACCAAGTGCTACTGATTCTTGGCTCTGTAGGCTCTCAGAGAAGCCTCCTCTCTGTGTGCTCACCTCTTCTGTTCTCACTCACACCTGCACGCCCTGTCCAAAGTGTCTCTTCTCTGATGTGTTTACTGTACCCATCCATTCTCTACACCAGGGTGGGATTTGTAAACCCTCTGTCATTTTGCTCCCTTCCCCTAATAGTTCCTTTTTGCAGACAGGGTTGAGATTCCTCAGCTCAGCATTCAAGGCCCTTCACAGCTTGCCCCCAACCTACCTCTGTTTTCATATTTCACCTTTTACTTTGAACCGAGAATACATTAAATAAGAGTCAGTGCATTTTAAAAATTCAAATGAATATTTGTCTTGTGACTCTGTGTGGACCTGGGAGGAGGAAACAGGTTTGGGCTTGTTGTGTTTTTGGGTTTTTTTTTAATTTGACTTCTGGGGAAAATGCAAAAATCCCTATTAAACCTTGCAAAGAGATTCCTTACCAGTACCTTCTGTAATTAGAGGGATTGTGTGTCCTCATTTGCCCAGGATAATCTTGTTTACAACTGTTGATTCTGTATAATCTTTAGGAGCAACCTCCCCCCATTTCACCCAAAAAAGCGTTCTTTGTTTAGTCCCTAAATCATGTTCAACTCTTTGTAACCCCATGGACTGTAGCCTGCCAGGGTCCTCTGTCCATGAGATTTCCCAGGAAAGAATACTGGTGTGGTTGCCACTTCCTCCTCCAGGGATCTTCCTGACCCAGGAAGCAAACCCACATCTCTTGTGTCTCCTGAACTGGCAGGAGGATTTTTTACCACTGAGCCACCTGGGAGCCCCCAGTGTGTCCTAGTTTGGACAATAGGTTATGTGGTCACCTAGAACCTACCTTGCCAAAAGAAGTCAGTCTGAAGAAATGAAGGACAACCATGAAATGATTGCCCCACACATGCATCTTCTTTGGCCTCTGGCTTTGGAGTCTCTCTTCACTTCTGTCAGCACCTCCTATTTCCTTCTGGAACCACCTCGGGGCTGCTCAGTCCTTTGCTGAAGCATCTCTTCCCAGGTACTGCTTCATCCCTCCCAAACCTCTTTATTGAAGATCAGCTTATGGCCCCATTCTCTGAACCTACTCGATGAGAAAACTAATGACTAAAGGTGGCTAAATGTGCCACTTTCCCAGAGAGCATTTATGAAGTTTGAAAGGACCTTAAGAGCCCTGACCAAAGGAATGACTGATGGAGGAATTTTAGGACTGTGTAGCTGTCAGCAGTGTCATTAAAGCGATGCATCAGAGGCCACGACGGCATGAGGGACCGGAGGGACCAGGGATGCCGTGAGCCATTGCTCACAGCCCTGACCGACAGAATGAGGAGAAAGAGACGGGCAGGGGACGGATGGGGGGTGCATGGGGAGCACATAGTAATGAATGATCCCGTAAACGAAGAGAAACGTGACAAATAAAGACAGAAACGACTCAGGGAAATCACTGCTGGGGACTCCCTGGGCATATATTTGGAAATGGAACATGAGAAAAAAAGTTGTCAGAAGTAGAGGATACACAAGCCCTTACAAAGAACCAGCAGCGTTCCAGCCAAACCAAGTCAGGCAGCCGCGCAGGATGCATAGGATGATCCTGTTTTCTGGTGCGTCTCCCTCCCCACCCCCCCAACCCCACCCCACCTCCCCGCAAGCTTTGCTTTGCTTAGCACTGAGGGTTGCTCAAGCATGAGCTTCCTGAACAATGCTGTTCAGGAAACATCGATGAGAAGAAACTTTCTCAAGTGGAAAACTGAAGAGCTGACTTTAGGCAAGAGAGTATTTAAAAGGTGTCAGAAAGGGAAATGAGAAGAGAGAATAGATTCTGTGTGAGGAACACTTTACAAAGTTAAGGCAAGAGAAAGGCATTTTGGAGTCTAGGCTGAGAAGGATAACCCTAAATGGGGCAATGAGACTGTGTCTAGGAAGGAATTACGCAGAATGGGAGCCCTTCCATCAACAGGGCAGGAGAAATAGACACTGGAGGCAAACAGGGTTGTATTTTCAGCAATTTGTTTCTTTCTTTCCCTGCTCACTGCTTTCCTTCCTCCTTTCCCATGTCCTTTCTAATCTCCTCCCCCACCTCCTTCACGTCCCTTACTGTCTTCAGCTTAGATCTGGACTTTTGACTGGGGTGCCTGACTCTGCCAACCCACATGGAACTCACCATACTCAAGGCAGTGACCTTTAGCAAGGTCAAACTGTCTCAGGACAAGGGAGAGAGATGATGGAGGAAATGGTTACAAGCAGAAGCTCAGTACCAAATATGGCCACATTCCTCTTTTAATAGAAAAGTTTTGGGGTCATATAAAAAAAGTTTGGGGGTCATTTTCAGGGTCATATAAAAATTGGTCAAAACCTGATTCATCATCTGTATAGAAAGCCCTGGGAGGTTGGGCTTTGTCGGCCTGGAAAGACTATTCTCAAAATATTGAAATGCTAATTCACACATGACTGATAATTCTGTGGAATAAAAACTCAATCTCATTTATAAACAAGAGAGAAAAAAACAACAAAAATACATGCCTTTTAAAAAAATTTTGTATTAGTGAAAACTTAAAATCAAAAAAGAGAAAAGTATCAAGATTTGTGATGATGGAGTAAAATAGATAATCATATACTATTTATGGAATTATAAATTGGTATAACCATTTTTGGGAGACTGGACATTGTATATCCAAAGCCCACAAAAGTTTACATAAAGAAAGAAATCACAAATATGCCAAAATAATTTTATACAAAGGTATTTATTCAGTGTTTTTTAATAGTGAAAAATATAGAAAATATGCAACATTAAGAATTTATTTTTTATCTAGGATTTTATTTATTTATTATAGAAGCATATTTGGCATATAACATTGTATAAATTTAAAGTGGAAACATGTTCATTTGATCCATTTCTATATTGCAATATGACTGCTACTGTAGCAATAATTAAGTCAAAACCACTGTGAGATTTCCCCTCTCACCTGTTAAAATGACTAGCATCAAGAAGACAGAAGATAATAAGTGTTGACAAGCATGTGGAGAAAAGGGGGCCCTTGTTTTCTGTTGGTGGATATGTCAATTGCCTTCAGCCACTATGGAAAACACTAAGGAGGTACCTCAAAGAATTAAAAATAGATTTGTCATATGATCTAGCAATTCCATTGTTGGTTATATACCTAAAGGGTTTTTCAAATAAATTATGGGGCCAATTAAAAATCATAAGAAATATATACATGAAGAATGTTCACATTCTAACTTAAATTTATAAAGCACTTTATAGAACAATATTACATGTGATTCCAACTCTTGTCATATTATACATGCATATTAAAAAGTTGTTGTTTAGTTGCTAAGTTATGTCTGATTCTTTTGTGACCCCATGGACTATAGCCCACCAGGCTCCTCTGTCCATGGGATTCTCTAGGCAAGATACTGGAGTGGGTAGCCATTTCCTTCTACAGGGGATCTTTCCGACACAGGGATCAAACTCACATCTCCTACACTGGCAGGTGAATTCTTTATCACTGAGCCACCTGAGAAGCCCATATTCAAAAGTAAGATCGCTTATATATATGTAGATTTGCAGTTAATGTTATTTTAAAGAGTGAACTCACTCACTTTGGCCAGGCTTACTGTACAGGTCCTGATGTGACAATAGGTCTCTTGGTCCAGCACTCCCGGCCCTCATGCTGCTTTCTCTGACTAGCTACCTAGAATGCTTTCCTCATCCATTCTGTCTTCCTCTCCCTCTGATCATTCTTCAGAAAACAGTTAAAAGATGACTTCTTTTCTAGAAGCCTTGCCTGATACCTGGCCCTGGTCTGGATCCTCTGTTGTGTGCAGTCTTCGTATCTTCTGCTTTCAGAGATACTCCCAATTTGTAACAATTTACATATCTGTCAGTATAACCATCTTGTCACCATCATTCCCACTTGAAGTTAAGCTGTACCAGCACCAAGACAACATTTCTTTTTATTCACTATCATATTCCCATACCTAGCCAGTGCCTGGCCCATATTTTGTGTTCAATAAATACCTACTGAATAAATGGATGACTACCTGAATGTTCATATTTCAATGAATGAATGAATAAGCATCAAGGTTCATCCTAACTTGATCTCCTAGAAATCTTCCAGATTAAATAATGCTCAAAATTGGTAAGAAACCCAGAGGAATCCTCCAAGTTTGTTGTGATCTCAAGTCAAATAGCCTTCACCACTCAAGAGCATAGGTACCAAATTCCCAACATATATTTATTCATCTATTATACAGTATAGAGGTTAAGATCACAGGTTCTAGGGTCAATGGCCTAGTCAAATACTTGCTGTATGAAAAGTTATTGAGCAGTTCGGTGCCTTAGCTAATTCATCATATAACAGGAATTTTAATAGTACATATCTCAAGAAATTGTTGGGAGAAATAAGTTAATAGAAATAACTCATAGGAACTGGCACATGACCACAGTGTATGGGATCAATAAATGTTAAGTATTGTTAGCATTACTATTAATTTTTGTATCCAAAAACCCTTGCATTATGAGATATGGAGGATGCAATGATAAATTAGGCAAGAATTGCCCTACGAGAGCTAGCAGTTAAGCAGACAAGATGAAGAATGTAATCGTGAAATGCACAGATGAAAGAGGAGAGCTCAGAGAATTCAGAGGAGGGAACAAGGTGCATCCAAGGTAGATTCTTTTCTGGGCATCAGATCAAAGACAAACTCTGATGTTGTTTAAACAGTAAGATATATCTTGTTTACATTTTAATGAATTCAGATAGATACTCTTAACCAAATTAGACAAACTCTGCCTCATCCTGGTTAGCTGCTCTAGCTTATTGGGGATGTAGTCCCAGCAAGGGGCAGCCACAGCTTTGTGCATGTTTTGAAAGGATTCACACAAAGACATCTCCATGCCCGGTTTCCTGAAGACAAGCTGGCCAGTGCACATCAACATCAGACTCAGAACTCTCCCAGCTGGCCAGTCATGGTGCACTTGTCTACAGACAATTCTCTTCTTGTTTTTGAAAAAAGTTTGAAGAATCCCATGGACAGAGGAGCCTGGCGGGCTACAGTCCATAGATTCGCAAAGAGTCGAACATGACTGAAGCAACTTAGCACACACGTACATTTGGTTAAGGAACCTTCCCTGAAGCCTTGTTATTCTGCTATTCAGCCTGGTGAAGATGAGAAACTACTCTTCTTCTTGCTTAGCTATGGCAGTTCTCTGCCAAGATAAGATTATACCAGAGAAGAGGATTATTACTTAATAAAACAGCTTGCCCAACTCACTATTAATCTCGACAGTTATTTTATGAACTTCTTAGAGAAATATCACCTCCTACAGCCCACTAGGCATTTCTTGTATACATTTTCCCTTTCTGCATAACAATCAACAGTCAATAAAGGGCATCTGTGGAATATTGCTTGCAGGCAGATAGCCCCACCAAAACTGCCCACTATCCCCATCACCATCACTGCTACTTCTCACACATCCTTCCTTCCTTCCAGAAAGGTTTATTTATCACCCCCCCCCCAATAAAGAATCCACCTGCAATGTGGGAGATCTGGGTTCGATCCCTAGATTGGGAAGATCCCCTGGAGAAAGGAAAGGCTACCCACTCCAGTATTCTGGCCTGGAGAATTCCATGGCCTGTATGAGGGCTTCCCTGATAGCTCAGTTGGTAAAGGATCCATCTGCAATTCTGGAGACCCAAGTTCAATTCCTGGATAGGGAAGATCCCCTGGAGAAGGGATGGGCTACCCACTCCAGTATTCTGGCCTACAGAATTCCATGGACTATATAGTCCATGGGGTCGTAAAGAGTTGGACACTACTGAATGACTTTCACTTTCACTTTACATAAATGTATTACACTTGGTCTTTGGAGTGAAATGACAGAGTAACACAGCCGGTGGACAGAAAGCAAGGTCGGTCAAATCCAAACACAAATCAATTTGGACTTTAAAGAGACCCAATTCATGACATCTCGAAGTAGTTCAAAACCGTTACGTGACCTCACAAGTTTTGTAGTTACAAAGTCAAAGTGGATTTATTCAACAAATATTTGACTCTGGGTCATACCCTGTGCTAGTTGCTGCTGATTTAACAGGGAGGAGCCTGGCCAAGGGAGTTCACTTTATATCCCAAAACTTGATGGTATTGTGGGGAGTGTCCTTTACCCCCAAACTTCCAGAATATGTACTGATGGCAGTGACAGGAGCTGAATTTGCTTGTGTTCAACTCTCATTTTCTAAGCACCTGTATGGTGCAAAATAATTTTTCAGTATGGCAGGATTACATTCAGGTCATATAATACATTGGCCCTGTCCTCACAGATACTACAGACTACTTAGGAACAAGCAATATTTGGACAGGTCAAAATACATGACCCACAGCTTGAGGCCTTGAGCACCAGGTTAAATTGAACCAAAACTGTTGGGATAAAATCCACTGATGGATGCTCGTTGAGCTCCTTCAACTTCCTCTTGGCAAGAGTTTTATTTCCCATCTGAAACTGCTCTTCCCCGAGAAGGTCCAGATTAAGACTGCATAGAAGAGGGGCCCATGTAGAAAAAGCAGCCTCCACAGGAAGCATGACAAGTGGCATGTGTTTGGTTGCAAGAAACAGAAAACCCAACTCAAACTGTACAGGAAATGAAGAAATAAATTGCATGTGCTGTTGAAAAGTTCAAAGATAGAGTGAAATTCAGAGGCTGTTTGATCAGGACTCCAGCACAGCCTTGGTAGTGGTCTCCACTCTATCTTCCTCTGTGTGTTATCTTCAATCTTAGGCTAGACTCCTTGAAGACAGGATGGATCAGTGGATACATCAGTCCCAGGTCTCCAGTTTCCACATGGCACCACTTTGGAGGAAAAGGGAGCTTTTATTTCTCTAGCCACTAAAGTCTTCCTCTCTACTGGGTCCATCTGAGTTCTTATACCCCTTGGAACTAATCACTAAGAACAGAGCAGTGTCAGGGGCTGACTGGCATAAGTTTAGAAATAAAGTAATCTTGAGGCAACCATGGCAACAGGGATGAGTATGTTGACTGGTTCAGGTTAGTCAGGATCTCCCTGCTTTGGTTGAGGGTCAGGGTGGTCCAGAGTCAGTCCTACCCACCTACCCTCTAATGATGTGTTAGGAAGCAGGAAGGGGGACATTTTGCCAGAAAGGAAAGCATCAGCTCACACAACAGGTAGACCCTCCAAAACTGGAAAGATTCAGACTCATTCACTAAAAGAAGGCAGTAATATGGTAAGTGATATCTAGGGAAATGAATCAGTCCCTGTAAAGCATTTAGTAAGAATGAGCCACTAAACAAGAAGAGTGTAGTCACGGGGCTGCTCTGTACACACAGTAACTCTGCAGACTGCCTGAGCTCAGGATGACTTTACTGCCGTTACTCTGGCAGCCAGCCCTCCTTGTCAAGATGATTATTATGGGACCAGCTGAGCTACAGAAGCCTGGAGGGTACTTTAGTGCCTCCTTCATCTCAGCGACGTTTATTACCTACATCATAACATAGCCCCCTCAACGCCAAAAGGAAAAAAAAAAAACAACTGGGGGAAGATCAGTGGCAGTGGAACCAATATACCTCCTTCCGGCCCCTTCTCAACACAAATCTAAACACCTTACCAGGCATGGGAGCAGGGCCCTTCATGGTTCAGTATCTCATGTGGCTCTCTTCTCTGAAGGGAGCAAGTCAGTTTCAGTTGCCACCTGCATGGGGGAGATACCACAGCGGCCACATGACGTGAATAAAAACTCTGGTTTGGGAGTCTTTGAAGCTGGGGTCAGGGCCTGGCCATAGTGTGATGTCTCTTGTGGGACCTCAGTCCTTTTATCTTTCTGGGTTTCAGCTCCTCCTGTAAAATTAACTAACGTTGCCCTATCACGTTTTAAGAGGCTAGGTTTTTATGATAAACTTCCCTGATGGAAGAGTCTCCATTCTAGTTCAAGACTGAAAAATGTGCTGTACTGTAGTTCTAGCGCCCCAATATACAGAGATCCGAGTAGGAATTTTGTGGGGACCTCTGCAAGATCAACACTCCTGAGGGGAGACAAGAAGTAGGATTGGGAAATGGACAGATCGAACTGGGATGCAGTCTTTTTTTAGTAATTTTTTTTTTGGCTGCATCGCAGGGCATGTGGGATCTTAGTTCCTCAACCAGGGATTGAACCCAGGCCTTTGCCAGTTAAAGCACTGAGTCCTTATCACTGGACCACCAGGAAAGGCCCTGCTTCACAGAGTTGATACAGGCCTCACTGTCATCAGGCAGGGAACAGTGGAGCTGGATGGACCTCCAGGGCCTATGCTGAGGTGGGGAGGGTCTGGGTTTTAGCAACAAGGCACGAGGTGCAGCTTCCCTCAGAAAGAGGGCCTGACCTAGGTAAGGCAGTGCTCTCAAGCTGTTGGCGGTTGCCTGATAGGGACACAGCACTCAGCTTCCAAACAGCCAACACCCATGGAAACCAGGGACAGAATCCCTCCGTCCTGAAGCGGGATTCAGGGGTCTGAGTGGCAGCAGTGATACCCACTGCATGTCCTGTACCCACATCCTCTAAGTATGGGGACCAGGGCAGCGAGTCTTTCCCTGCCAGGGAAAGGGAACACCTTTCCCTTCCCAGTCTCTGGCCCTATAGGATGGCCGGTGGCACTCTACTTTCCCTCTAGTGATTTCCTGAAGGGAAAGCTAATGCTGGAGTCCCCCTTGCCTAGCTTTCATGGATGGGATGACCAACCATAACTCAATTATGCAAACAGCCCTCAAAGGCAATCAGGCTCCTTAATAGTACAGAGGATATTACTCTAACCCTGTGAGCACTGCCTTTTAAAGGGCATTTTAATTTATCCCCCCAGAAAAAAAAAAAAAAAGAATTTGACGTGTTCAGTGTTACCTTTGCGATAAGCTCTACCCTTGTATATTCTTGCAACAGTCCCCTTGTGTGATATTATTAACATTTCCTTAATTTATACCTAGGGGAACCAGAAGCCCACAGCCTTTTTCTAGAGGGACCCTATGTCTGAGGAACTCTTACTTGCCTTTGGCTGAAAGTAAAAGAAAAAAAGCTTTCCTTACAAACTGAAGCAATGTAGCTAATTTTAACATTCATTTATTTTCCTTTACTCCACTGTTTTTCTCTCATTTAACTGTTTTAGAGTATACTTTTCTTCTATTTCTGTCCTTTGGTTTTGAGTGAAAGGCACATCTTAAAAATATCTAATCAATAAAGAAGATGCAATTCCATTATGCATCACTTCCTTTAATAGGTCCTATTTTAAACCTGGACTTCCTGGAACTAAGATAGCCAGTGATTTATCAGAAATAATTAGACAATTTGAATAAAGTATATTTGCAGGTCCACAACTGCCCCTTGGGATATAAATTTATACAAAGCCATCAAAAGAATGCTGGTAAAATCACTCCACTTGAAATGACATTCTCACTTAAATAGAATTATCCTATCAAGATTGTTCAAGGGAAAGGATGTAGAGACAGAACCCCAAAATGGTCTAGAATCTGTCAGAAGTTTAAGTGAATTCAGCTTTCCAAATGTAACTCCAGTGTGTGAGAAGACATATTCTTGGCTGAGGAAATTCTCACTGTTATAAATCAATTGCACTTTTGTTTAAAAATAGGAAATTTATATATTTATTTGGCTGTGTAGGGTCTTAGTTGCAGCACATGGAATCCTCATTAATCTTAGTTGTGTTATGCGAGATCTTTTGTTGCAGAGCGCAAACTGTTTAGTTGTGGCACACGGGCCTAGGTACTCAGCCTGTGGGATCTTAGTTCCCCAACCAGAGGTTGAACGCACATCCCCTGCATGGCAAAGTGAACTCTTTACCACTTGACCACTAGGGAAGTCCCTAATTGCTCTTTTTTTTCCCCCACTAAAAGTCTACATTATGCTCCACGCTATTGGTCAGAGAAGAGTGTATCAAAAAGTGTTTTTAAAAATGTCCTGCCCTCAAGAAATTATAATCTCACTGGGGAGAACAGACTAGCACACGAGATCGTTAAAGCACAATGGAATCTAAAATACCCTGAGTTGAGTGGTAGTTCAGGGAGGGGAGAACCCAGTCACTGCAGGCTGATGTAGCTATGAAAGCTTTCACGAAGGGGTTAGGAGTGAAGCGTTTGAAAGCCCCAGTGAAACTACAAAAACTACTTTCTGGGAGGGGCAGTGTTTTAAGTGTTCATTACTTTTTAATGTCTTATCCATAAATTATTGATTAGACCACTGAACACTGAGTTGTATTAATACTTGAAAGGACTAGCCGACAGTGAGTCAGGTGAGCTTGGAGGGAGGAAGGACCTAGAGAAGGTTTGCAAGCTGGAGGCGCCACGTGAGGAAGATCAGAGTGCATGAGAGTCCCCGGGGGATGAGCATGAGGGTTTTGACTGTTGAGCCACATGGACAGAAAGCCTCAAAGAACGGAAGATGAGACAATCGAAGAGAAGTTCTCCCAAAGCAGTCTGCCTGCAACATGATTCAGGGCCAAATTTGCTGCCCCTCCACTTAATAGAAAGGGCATTGAGAAATTTTATAGCTTCTCTTGTTATTTCAAAAATCCCTGGTCCTGGCATCGTCTGCAGGTGGAACTTCACAGCCCCACCCTTCTTTGCCAATTCTCAGTCTTTCCAAGTGCTGGGGAGCATCACAAGCAGACCTGAGTCACAGCAGCATGACTCAGTACTTCCAAGGAGAAACCGAGAAGAGTGCATGGTGGCAATCGATAAGAGTAATTATGAACTGAGCAGGTATCCTGCCCCGCACTGCTGAACATAGTTACTAGTCAGTACTTCAGTTAATCTTCAAAAATCATGCTTTGAGACTGTGGTTATCCCATTGTACAGATGATGACAGTAACCCTCCTGGAGGTTACATAACCTGCCTTAAACTAAGTATTAGAATGTGCTCCCTAATCCATTCATTGAAGGAATACTGATTGAACACTCAATCAAGAATGCTCCATAACCCCAGAGGTGGAGGACATTGCCCAAGAGGCTCACTGCATTCCCATTTCACTGAGAATGACAAGGGAGTCAGCATGGCTGATGGCTGGCAGGATGATACTGGAAGTCATGAGGACTCACACCAGCCAGGGCTTAGAAATCCAACAAAGGGCTGCAGACCCTACAAATTGCTCTCAGACTCCATCAGGAGGCTTGCACACCAGCGGCTTGCAGTACTATGCCTGCAGACACTTCCATCTTGCCCACGGACATCCAAGTGCTCCAGACATCTCAACTCCTACGATAGATCTGGCTTCCCACAGGTCCCGATGATGAGCACAAGCCTCCATAGGTGACCAAAAAAGAATGCTCCATGAGAACAGATAGAGAAGGAAATGGCAATCCACTCCGGGACTATTGCCTGGAGAATCCCATGAACAGAGGAGCCTGGTAGACTACAGTCCACGGGGTCGCAAAGAGTCAGACACGACTGAGCGACTTCACTCACTCACTCACTCATGAGAACAGAAAGTACCAAAATTATGAAGATTTGTAAAGTGTCTGAGTATGGACAAAGTACTTATATACATAGATGATCTCTCCTGGTTCTCACCACAATTCTCCAAGTAAGACATTTTGCTTTCTCCTTCAGCAGATAAGAAAATGGACAACCAGAAAGGGTATATGACTCACCTGTGACTTCTCAACTGGTCAGAATCGCTTGAAACAAGATTCCAACCCGAATGTTTGGGCACCAAAGCTATTTTTGTTCCCACCAAGGGCTCCAAGACTAAGAGAAGGAAGACAGTCTGCTGGGAGAAAAGCTGCCCTCACCCAAATGAACACAGTTACAACTAACAGAATTGGTTCAGCTTTCCCATGACTATTATTTTTGTGATTCCCTCTATCCCCATTATCTTGCATACAAAACTGCCTTTTTTCAAAAGATTTGTGTGTGTGTGTGTGTGTGTGTGTGTGTGTATGCAAAGATTGCAGCCTACCTTGAAACTAGTCTTGGGCAGAAGAAAGGCATAATCGTAGTGATCTCAAGAATCCAGAGAGAAGAAGCCAGCAGAATCCTTGGAGGGGAGAGGGTATATGAAAAGAGAAAACAGAGCAGAGAAGACCAAGAACAGATCTGAAAGGTGACATCAGGGCTTCACTGGTGATAGACTTGCCCAGTCCCTGCCACTGGGGATGTAACCATGGCATCGAGGTCCCTGGGACCAGGCCTCTTCAGCCAAGCTTCCTGCCCATCATCCCCCAGGATCCAACCCACAAAGCCAACCCCTCTCTTGGAAAGGCTGTGTGGAAACCATTAAGATAATGCAGTTCCTTCCTTGCTGACTTTGCCACTGGGAGCACCAGGCAGATCCCTTGAGCCAGACTATCTTTGAATGGAAGAAGTAGAGAAGTTGCTGCCATGGCAACGCAGTTCCCCTGCCCATTTAGACCATCCCTGAGCTGGGGGAGATCCCTGGAGGAAGGGGTTCCCCACCTACTTCACCAAGGCAGAGAGATCACCAAGGACACACAGATGGAGAGGAGCCTTAGGGAATGTTCCCTCCAGCCTGAAATGGATGCTGGTTAGTTGCTGTGGCAACCAGATTCCTTGCCCACCAAACCATGAAGGAGGGAGAGTGGCAAAGCCAGAGGGCTGCAGAGGAGCCTGCTCTTGCCAGTGCAGCTCTGGGCTCCTCTCGGGCTGTGTGGGTAGCGTCTGTCTTAGATCAGAGGCATCCTTGGGAGCCCAGCCCTTTCCGGAGCATCTGTAAGGATGAACTGGGTACTGCCTCTTTTCCATGACAGGACAGTAGTGATGAAGTAGAAGGGCCACAAGGAACAGCTAAAGAAAACAGGTGGATGGTTGCTCTCCATCTCAGCAGTGACTTTGTTATTGAGAAGCATCTGAATTGCAGTTTGAATTGAATTTCCTTATTTTGGTCTCAGTGCTTGAGTTTCCTTGGGTATAGCCATCAACTAATTAAAACCTCTAATTCAAATAGGTGGGGTTTGTTTCTTGGGAACTGGGAGTTGTTGTAGAATAGAACAGATCCTAGAAAAGACCCTGATGCTGGGAAAGGTTGAGAGCAGGAGGAGAAGGGGCAACAGAGGATGAGATGGTTGGAGGGCATCACTGACTCAATGGACATGAGTTTGAGCAAATTCCAGGAGATAGTGAAGGACAAGGAAGACTGGTGTACCGCAAGGAGGTCACAAGGAGTCAGACACTACTTAGCAACTGAACAACAAGAATAGGTTCTAGTAGGTTCACATATTAAAATTCAATTTATACATGTGTATGTGATTTACATGATTTAAAATTCACCAGAACTATGAAAGAAATGAAAAATTAATAGAAATAACAAAACTGTTTCAGGAGCCAAAAGGCATGAGTTCAAGAGTCAAAATGCTATTGATAACAAGAAATATATGACCCAATTAAAGCATGACCCTTGTTGAAGTCAGAGAAGAGAGGGTCTGCATGCCTGTTTATTATAACTACTAGTCAAATCCAGAGACTAAAGAGTGAAAGGTGAATAAATCACACCAGTATATAATTGATTGGCCTTTTTAAAGATAGCTGTATTGAGGTATAATTGACATACAATTTAAAGTGTATCATTTGATAAGTTCTGACATCTGTATACCCTCTTGAAACCATCAGTGCAATCAAATCAATATGTTCAAGTCTCCTCATACCTCTTTGTAATTTCTTCTTCTTATCTTTTCCTGTCCCCCCATCCCATTCTACACCTAAGCAATCCCTGATTTAGTATTTGTCAGTATAGATTAATTTGGATTTTCTAAAGTTTTATATAAATGGAATCAGACAGTATGTACTTTTTTCAGTCCGACTTACTTTGTTCAGTATAATGATGTTGACATTCATCCATGTTGTTTTGTGTACCAATACTTCATTCCATTTTAATGCTGAGTATATTCCGTTGTGTGGATATACTGAAATTTGTTTATCCACACATCTGTTGGTGGACATTTACATTGTTCCCTAGTGGCTCAAACAGTAAAGAATCTGCCTGTAATATGGGAGACTCAGGTTCAACCCCCCACCCTCCCCCAGGTTGGAATGATCCTATGGAGAAGGAATGGCTACCCACTCCAGTGTTCTTATCTGGAGAGTTCCATGGATAGAGGAGCCTGGCAGTCTACAGTCCATGGGGTTGTAACGAGCTGGACACAACTGAGCAACTAACACTTTCATACCTTTTTTCAATGTCTAGTTTGGGATTCTTACTCATAGAGCTGCCAAACATTTGTGTACAAGTCTTTGTGTGAACATATATTTCCTTTCTTTGAAGGGAGGAGGTAACCCTATGGTACATGTGTGTTTAACTTTTCCAGAAGTTGCTTCCCAAAATGATTATACCATCAAGAGTATATGTGAGTTCCTAACAATGAAAAATCAGAAAGAGCAATTAAGGAATCAATCTCATTCACCATTGCAACAAAAAGAATCAAATATCTAGGAATAAACTTACTTATGGAGACAAAAGAACTGTATATAGAAGATTATAAGACACTAATAAAAGAAATCAAAGATAACAAAAACAGATGGAGAGATATTCCATGTTCCTGAGTAGGAAGAATCAATAATGTGAAAATGACTATACTTACTAAATGCAATCTACAGATTTAACACAATCCCTATCAAATTACCAATGGCATTTTTCACATAACTAGAACAAAAAATTTCACAATTCATATGGAAACACAAAAGACCCTGAAAGCCAAGGCAGTCTTGAGAAAGAAAAATGGAGCTGGAGGAATCAAGCTTCTTGACTTCAGGTTATACTACAAAGCTACAGTCATCAAGACAGTAGGGTACTAGGACAAAAACAGAAATATATAGACCAATGGAACAAGATAGAAAGCCCAGAAATAAACCCATGCACCTATGGGTACCTTACTTTTGACAAAGGAGGCAAGAATATACAATGGGGCAAAGACAGCCTCTTCAATAAATGGTGCTAGGAAAACTGGAGAACTACATGGAAAAGAATGAAATTAGAACACTTCCTAACACCATACACAAAGATAAACTCAAAATGGATTAAAGACCTAAATGTAAGACCAGACACTATAAAACTCTTAGAGGAAAACGTAGGCAGAACACTTGATGACATAAATCAAAGCAAGATCCTCTATGACCCACCTCCTAGAGTAATGGAAAGAAAAGCAAAAGTAAACAAGTGGGGCCTGATTAAACTTAAAAGTTTTTGCACAGCAAAGGAAACTATAAGCAAGGTGAAAAGACAACCCTTAGAGTGGGAGAAAATAATAGCAAATGAAACCACCAACGAAGGATTAATTGCCAAAATATACTAGCAGCTCATACGATTCAATACCAGAAAAACAAACAACCCAATCAAAAAGTAGGAAAAAGACCAAAGTAGACATTTCTCCAAAGAAGACATGCAGATGGCTAACAAACACATGAAAAGATGCTCAACATCACTCATTACTAGAGAAATGCAAATCAAAACCACAGTGAGATATCACCCCACACTGGTCAGAATGGCCATCATCAAGAGGTCTACAAACTATAAATGCTGGAAAGGGTATAGAGGAAAAGGAACACTCTTGCATTGTTGGTGGGAATGTAAATTGATACAGCCACTATGGAAGACAGTACGGAGATTTTTTTAAAAACTAGGAATAAAACCACCATATGACCCAGCAATCTCACTCCTAGGCTTATATCCTGAGGAAACCAAAAGTGAAAGAGAGACATGTATCCCATTGTTCACTGCAGCACTATTTACAATAGATAGAACATGGAAGCAACCTAGATGTCCATCAACAGACGAATGGATAAAGAAGTTGTGGTATATATACACATCAGAATATTACTCAGCCATAAAAATGAATGCATTTGATTCAGTTCTAATGAGGCGGATGAACCTAGAACCTATTATACAAAGTGAAGTCAGTCAGAAAGAGAAAGATAAATATCATATTCTAATGCATGTAAATGGAATCTAGAAAAATGGTACTGAAGAATTTATTTACAGGGCAACAATGGAGAAACAGACATAGAGAACAGACTTATGGACATGGGGAGAGGGGAGGAGAGGGTGAGATGTATGGAAAATGTAACATGGAAACTTACATTACCATATGTAAAATAGATCGCCAAGGAGAATTTGCTGTATGGCTCAGGAAACTCAAACAGGGGCTCTGAATCAACCTAGAGGGGAGGGATGGGGAGGGATGTGGGAGGGAGTTATACGTATACTTATGGCTGATTCATGTTGAACTTTGACCGAAAACAGCAAAATTCTGTAAAGCAATTATCCTTGAATAAAAAATAAATTAATTTTTAAAAAAAGAGTATATGTGAGTTCCATTTTTTCCACATCCTTCCCAACACTTGGTACGGTCAGTCTTTTTAGATTTTAACCATTCTAATAGGTGTGTACTGGTATCTTTCTGGGTGATTGATTTTTATTGCATTTCCTCTCATTGGATCATTTTCATTGCCTTCTGGTTTCAGAAAAGCAACATCACATGAAACATGATGGGGGTGGGTGGTGAATCAAACCAGTTAACAGGCCACATGCCTGAATTTGCATTAATGAGAAGAAATTAGACTTATTTCACCATAATTTTACGGTCAAATAATTACAGATTCTGTGCAATGACCTTAGTACAAGATGTTGGGGGCAGATGACATTTTATGCTTGTCAGTGATCACAGTGACAGCTACTATTTATCAGGTTCTTATTATGTATCAGACTCTATGCTAAGGGCTGACATAAATTCTTTTATCTCCCCAACAACATAGTAAAGTAGGCATTATTGTGCCCATTTAGTTGTTGATGGAATTGAGGCAAAGAGCAGTTGGGTATCTTGGGAATAAGTAGAAAATACCTGGCCCAAAGCCAACCCCGATGCAAAGCTGATACCTTTAATTACTCTTCTTTGATCTGCCCAGCTGGTTATGAATATAGAAGTGACCTGCCTCATGATGGCACCTGGATTCTTTGGGACAGGATAATAAAAATGAAATTGAGTGAAAAATTATTAATTTTCTTCTCACATTTGTCATTTAGTATCAAGTCTTTGAACGATTTCTTTATTTCCTTATCAGTTTTAGGCCCTCGCTCCCATGCCACTGTGTGCTTTGCATGTATGGCCTGATTAGTTCCTAAATACCACAATAATCCTGTGGTTTCCATTTCATCTCAGCGTACATATAGAGTACCCACTCCTGAATGGGCAAAGCAAGTTTTATGTTACTATCTGCTGCTATAAAAAGGAACCTAAAGACAAATGATATATATATATATATATATATATATACAAATCTGATTTTAACATCCTTACAAATCTGCTAGGAAAATGAATATAATTCTGGTTCATGGCTGATCATTTATATAAATATCAAAATAAAAATACTCAACCTTACTAGTTTAAAAGTATGCAAATTAAGGGACTTCCCTGGATGTTCAGTGATTAGGACTCTGAGGTTTCACTGCAGGAGGCACAGGTTTGATCCTGGTCAGGGAACCAAGATCCCACATGCTCTGTGGCCAAAAATTAAATAAATAAATAATATGAAATTTGAAAAAAATAAAATGATAGGGGATAATATTTTTTAAATGCAAGTTAAAGTCAGGCACTATCAGTTATGTGTCAGATATATCACAATAAAGCCAAGTTTAAAATTCTGTTAATTTCAAAAACAGGCCATATCTTATTATCTATATCATTTTATGTATTTGCAGAGGTATGTTTACACACACACACACACACAAACACACACCAAACTAACGATGCTAATGAAGTTGTGATGGCCCTAGACCTTTCATGCACAGCCAATGGGATTTTTAAATTGCAACTGCTGTTCTCAAAGGAAACTGGGAAGGGTTATACTGGATTGGCCATAAAGTCCGTTCAGTGTTTTGGTACCATCTTATGGAAAACCTAAATGAACTTTTTGGCCTACCCAGTATGTATATCCAAAAGCGCTCCTACCACTTGACCTGGTAATTATCCTTCTAAAACTCTACCGCAGGGAATGAGGCTCATTACCTAAGATTTACCTCAAGGCTATTTATCATTGCTTTGTCACAGTAGAAACAAACGATAAAACCACTAAATTGTTGACAGTAGGAGAGCAGTTAAATAAACCTTGGTCCAGTCATATATGGTGGACTATTGTACATCTATTAAAAATTACAACACTGAGACATATTTAAAGACAGCAGCCTCTGCCACCTTGTAATGCCAAGTGAAAAGAAGCAGGATACAAAATTATATGTAGAATATGGTTCCAATCTTGTAATAGAAATCACATATATACATACAGTGAAACTTCATCAAGTATTTATATTTTTGGTTTTCAGAAAAGAAGCTATAGTTGGAAAAATACCAAAATGTAATAACAGTGATATTGTGTGGGGTTTTAATTTTATTCTTTATGTTTTCCCTGTATTTTCTACAGTCAGAATGACTACTTTTATAGCCAGAAAAAAGATAATAATATTTAAGTGTGTGTGTGTGTTTTTTTTTTTTAAAGCAAAATGATAAATCAGCCAGGCTATGACAGTTCATTGCTCAACTTTCTCCCTTGCCTCTTCCATATTAAACAGGGTTGACAAGGCTTGGGAGAGCCACCCAGATTGGAAGTGGCAGCATTGTGTGAAATGAAACGACTTTTCTACTCGTCCTCTAGAATCTGTAAAAGGAAGACTGACCCCTGGTGACTTGTATGGAAGCACTAAGACCTAACAAAAGCATCTTGAATAAGGTCATTACCCCCACAAAGGAGGAGGAAGGCTGTGTCATAGCCTGATGTGCCTATTTCTAGCACTCGCCTTTGTGTGACACCACCATGACTGGGTTATCAGCAAAAGCATCCTAGGAAAAGGCCCTTCCAATAAGGAGTCAGAGTCACGTGAAAGGGTCAGAGGAAGAAAGACCAAGGATACGGGCTGGGAGGGACTTCACAGACATATTCTACTGCAGACAGAAAATAGACACCCGTATATCAGCTGCATTCCCCACCGTCATGGGGAGTCACTCACATCCGGTGACATTGCCTTCTGTCCTTGAATATCTCAAATACAAGAAAATATTATCAATCAGCCTTTCTGAAAAATACCAACTAATGAGCCACATTTCCTTTTCCTTCATTTGTCTGTGTTAGCAGTGTCGATGCAGACCTTCCTGAAATAGAAGCCAGCACATTTCTTAAAACATTTTTTTTTGATGAGTGGCACTCCCCACTTTCCCTTTCCTATTATTTCTCATGCTTCTCACAAGAAAAATAATTCAAAAAAATTTCCCAATTGATTATGCTTTGGTTACTGGAAATTTTTTTAAAGCTACCTTTCCCAATTTCAGTTATTTCCATAACAAACTTAAAAGAACTCTATTCCCGATATTAATGAGAACTAAGAACATGGATATAAATATGTTCAATCCATTTCAGTAAGCTAATCACAGGCATAAAGAAACATTTAGAGAAGTTATTCATTGTCGTGAGAAGATCAGAAGAACTATCACTTTCAGATGCCGTATTTATGAAATACTCCCAGGCATTGAATCAGCCCTCTAGCATTTGTGCTGGCCAGATTCAGTTTAGTCAATGGCAACATTTGCAGAGCAGCGCAAACAATGCCTTTAAGAGGCAGAGACAGGGTCGGCTGTAGGAGCCAGTCTTGTGTGACACGCCAGCACAGGCCTGCTGATGAAAACCCTGTGAAAGGACAGCATGGAAAATTCCTAGGTCCTAAAATCCTAGCACGGGGGAAAGGGAAGTTGCAGAGGCTACAGTGTGTGTGCACAAGAAAGGCTCCGGAAATACAGCACAGAAAGACTTTCAGGTCCCATGTCCCCAGAATGAGGCCTGGAGAAGGTTAATTTGCAGAGCTGCAGGACTGATCCCTTTCACTGTAGGAGCCTCTTAAAAGGTAGATAAACTTTCAGGGTCCCTTTTGGGGAGACTGTTGCCCTGGGCAGGCTACTGATCATTGTCACCTGAGCACAGTCATACACAGAAGGATGACACGAGGAAGCCTAGGTCTGTGCCTTTGGAAAGGAAAGCATTGCACTCAAGAGAGTCTGGAGGGCTTTGGGTAAGCAACAGATTCACAGGTATCAATACAAATATAGAAGCCAAACTTCATTTAAGTTCTGTAACTGTGAGTGAAGTTGCTCAGTCGGACACGACTCTTTGCAACCCCAGGGACTGTAGCCTACCACGCTCCTCCATCCATGGGATTTTCAAGGCAAGAGTACTGGAGTGGATTGCCATTTCCTTTGCCAGAGGACCTTCCCGACCCAGGGATCGAAGCCGGGTCTTCTGCATTGTATGCAGACGCTTTACCGTCTGAGCCACGAGGGAAGTCTGTAACTCTAGCAAAGCTTATATATGACTTCCAGATCCTCACAAATCCATCTTTCAGAAAAGACTGTAAAGATACTCCAGTTCTTTGGACGAGGTCTGAAAAACCCTTAATTAAATTTTGGGATTTAGATGATGAAGGGATACAGAATAAAGGAAGACTCAGTGATCTTTGAGGTTGATTAGATATGGTCACATCAGATTTAGGAATTTTCTTTTGAAAGTGTTAGAAACCTGTTGGCAGAGAGGTCTGAAGACAGTGAGGCTGTCCATAGCAGGCAAGGGCTGGAATGGCCACAGGCAGCAGATGAGTCCACTTTATCCACAAATCTGCAAAGGCTCAGATCCACTCAGAATCAACCTTGGGATTGAGGTCCCTGTCTTCTCCAGGTCAGCCTACTCTTCTGAGTACCACTGAATCTCCTTTCTGTAAACAGGATCTGCCCCATTCCAGGGTCTCTCAAAGATAAGGTTGTTCAGGAGATAGCCTTCTGAGGATGCCTGGGATTAGAGTTTGGTCAATGTGTCTCAACCTTTAAATTCATATTTGGGTGCATATTAAGTTTGTCAAAAAGGTGGAGACCAGAAATTGAGAAACAAAATGAATGAGCTTCAACGCTCATAGAAAAAAACAGGGGGGAAAATGAAGGATATGGCAGAGGAAAGCATCTGAAATGATAGATAAGATAGGTTGAGCTAAAATAATAGGGTTTAAATTGAAAGCAAGCAGTTAGCAATAGAGGGTAGATTTTTCTAGTCCTTTCTACTCATATACATTCAAAAGATGTAGAGTAATCGAGAATGCATGATGTTCTGTTTCACAGTTATCATAGAGAACCAACACCCCAATACACATTAAATCTGAATAAAGAAAAAAACTCATGCTTCTGTGCAAAGATAGGGAGTAAAAGATCAGTGACAGGCAGGACAGGTGTATCTGCCAGCCCCAGAGACACCTTTACCGTGGCCCAGGATTCAAGGTGGTTAATAAACACTACGGGGATTTAATTGCAATGGACCAACAAAAGGCTATGGTTTTTCCAGTAGTCATGCATGGATGTGAGAGTTCGACTGTGAAGAAAGCTGAGCACCGAAGAATTGATGCTTTTGAACTGTGGTGTTGGAGAAGACTCTTGAGAGTCCCTTGGACTGCAAGGAGATCCAACCAGTCCATTCTGAAGGAGATCATCCCTGGGATTTCTTTGGAAAGAATGATGCTAAAACTGGAACTCCAGTACTTTGGCCACCTCATGCGAAGAGTTGACTCATTGGAAAAGACTCTGATGCTGGGAAGGATTGGGGGCAGGAGGAGAAGGGGACAACAGAGGATGAGATGGCTGGATGGCATCACTGACTCGATGGACATGAGTCTGAGTGAACTCCAGGAGTTGGTGATGGACAGGGAGGCCTGGCATGCTGCGATTCATGGGGTCGCAAAGAGTCGGACATGACTGAGCAACTGAACTGAACTGAACTGAACATTTAGTGAGCACCTACTAAGCCCAAGGACTGGAGACTATGGAAACACAAAGATAAGTAAAAAGAGTCTTCCCTTCTCAAGTTCACAGCCATCTATTGGGAACCAGATAAGAATAGATAGATATAAGTGAATTCAGTCTTTAGAGTTGTAATAAACCACCATCAAAGAAGCCAAAACTTTTGTTCAGAAAAACAGCAATCTATTCAAATGTAAGCCAAAGGCAGTAGGTCTCAGCCTTGGCCAGTCTGCCAAGGAGATAGCACTTGTGATTTTAGGGGTTCCCAGTCTAAAATGGCAAACCACAACACACACACACACCCGCCCTTTGAACTCCTGGGAAATTCAAAATCCAGCATTTTGCATCTTTGAAGGTTTTCAGTATCTGGAGCAAGGTATAATGTCTGAGTACAGGCTTAGGGGTAAAGATTCTCTGGATTCAAAATATGGCTCCACCGTCATCTACCGTGAAGAAGTGAAGTTGCTCAGTCGTGTGCGACTCTTTGGAATCTGATGGACTGCAACCTACCAGGATCCTCTGTCCATAGAATTTTCCAGGCAAGAGTACTGGAGTAGGTTGCCATTTCCTTCTCCAGTGGATCTTCTCAACCCAGGGATCGAACCCAGGTCTCCCATATTGCAGGCAGACACTTTACCCTCTGAGCCACCAGGGAAGCCCTGTGTCATCTACTGTGTCTTTGAGGAGATATCTTCGCCTCTCTGTGCCTCAGTTAGTTTATCTGTAAAATGGACACCTTCATCACAATATTGTTGAGAGAATTAAGTGACCCAACATCTGTAAAGCATTTAGAAGCATTTCTGGGACACAGAAAGCACTGAATAAACATTAGCAGCTTTTCCTGTAGAGTCCCTTGACTGGGAAGTTCTCACTAATCCTTATCAGCCAACATCCAAACCAGAGCAGAAGAGCCATAGCTTTAGGAAGCTGGGGATGAGGAGAAGTGGGGTAAGGCGCGAGAAGAGTAGCTGAAAACAAAGAGCTGGCTGGTTTTCTGTGCAGCTGGGTATCTCCCACAGTGGCAGTTCTGGGCTGGGACTAGGAAGGCAGGAGCGTTGCTGGGGCATAAAATGAAAGGAGGCATTTGCTCTCAGTCTCAGGCAAGCAAAGGGCTGCCTGGGTGCCTCGCTTGCCTCACCATAGTTCCAGCCCTGCCAAACGGTCCTGCTGGTTTCCTCCTAAGGCTGGCTCCTTGGGTTTACTGGCATCGTTTTTGCAGGAACAGGAAAGGACATGGCCAAATAGGTGAGAGAAATAAAAAAGTTAGTCAACTAATTAGTCACCGAACATCTGTGAAGCCACCTGCAGTGAGTGATCCCAAGTGTGATGCCCTAACATGGCTGTCCCCAGGGCGGTCCAGTCAACAGAGCAAGCGGTGGTGTCAGGACCCCCAGCCCCACCCACCCCACTCCCTGCTTCGAGAGCAGACCCTCTAAAGGGGAGTCTGTGATTATGGGTTGGGAGGGACGGCTGGATCGGCAGCAGGGAGAGAGTATGAGGTGGCTCCCAGAGTTGCTGAGTCTCTTGGAATGACTCAAGCTGACCTCATTTAATCCTACAGAAGCATTTTCCCTATGCTTATGCTTAGCATAGCTACAGCCATAACGTCGAGTTCATAACCAGGAATCCATTCTGTCAGAGTCTGCCCGCGTCCTGAAAGGGCCCCTTGCTGGGGCGCTCTCTGAGATGTCTAGGCGCCCCCTAGTGGTAAAGGTTTGTGCCATGAGCTGCAGAGAGCCCTCGCCACCTGGAAAGCAAAGTCCTGAAAGGTGATGGGAAGACGGTAGAAAAAAGTGCCTTCTCCCTTCCCCAGTGCGAATAGGCGCACCAAACTGGCTGGACCAGAGGCTACGTGCCTCACCTCTGCCAGACAATATGAGGGAAGGATGGAATGCTTGCCAGGCAGAGGTCACACTAAATTTTCAAGAAAAGTCACTCAGTTCACTTCAGTTCAGTCGCTCAGTCGTATCTGACTCTTTGCGACCCCATGAATCGCAGAATGCCAGACCTCCCTGTTCGTCACCATCTCCTGGAGTTCACTCAGACTCACGTCCATCGAGTCAGTGATGCCATCCAGCCATCTCATCCTCGGTCGTCCCCTTCTCCTCCTGTCCCCAATTCCTCCCAGCATCAGAGTCTTTTCCAATGAGTCAACTCTTTGCATGAAGTGGCCAAAGTACTGGAGTTTCAGCTTTAGCATCATTCCTTCCAAAGAAATCCCAGAGCTGATCTCCTTCAGAATGGACTGGTTGGATCTCCTTCCAGTCCAAGGGACTCTCAAGAGTCTTCTCCAACACCACAGTTCAGAAGCATCAATTCTTCGGCGCTCAGCCTTCTTCACAGCCCAACTCTCACATCCATAAATGACCACAGGAAAAACCATAGCCTTGACTAGACGGACCTTAGTCGGCAAAGTAATGTCTCTGCTTTTGAATATACTATCTAGGTTGGTCATAACTTTTCTTCCAAGGAGTAAGCGTCTTTTAATTTCATGGCTGCAGTCACTATCTGCAGTGATTTTGGAGCCCAAAAAAATAAAGTCTGACACTGTTTCCACTGTTTCCCTATCTCTTTCCCATGAAGTGATGGGACCGGATGCCATGATCTTCCTTTTCTGAATGTTGAGCTTTAAGCCAACTTTTTCGCTTTCCTCTTTCACTTCATCAAGAGGCTTTTGAGTTCCTCTTCACTTTCTGCCATAAGGATGGTGTCATCTGCATATCTGAGGTTATTGATATTTCTCCCAGCAATCTTGATTCTAGCTTGTGTTTCTTCCAGTCCAGCATTTCTCGTGATGTACTCTGCATAGAAGTTAAATAAGCAGGGTGACAATATACACTATCCATTGTCAAACGTTCTCCCTAATTAGTTTCTGGAGTAGGATAACAGGCACAACTTGTATGGACACTGAGCATTGGGTTTCTTGCTGGTTTCCAGAGGAAACACACTGGAATCTCTCCGAAAATGGAATGAGGTTTTCTTCCCATCTCTTTGTCCACAGGCTGGTAAGGGGACTGGAGGTCAAGCTGCAGAGCCGGCTCAGACCCTAGGGCTGACCCTGTGGATTGACTCACTGGCCCTCAGTTTCCGAGCCGAGACTGAGTCAGAGTTGTTACTCATTATTTATAGTTAACATATAATGATCACTTGAAGAAATATAGTTGTTAGGACACATGGGCTCAGGTGCCAGACAGCCCAGAATCAAATCCCATCTTCATCCATTACCAGCTCTGGGACCTTTGGAAAATGACTTCACCTCTCTGTGCTTTTGATTTCTAATTTGTAAATCAGAGATAATATATAGTAACCACCAAATAGCATGACCCAGAGGACTGAATGAGTTAACATGTGTAAAGCCCTTAGAATAGAACTGGGCACGTCATAAGCGCTGGGTATTATTATTATTGTTGTTCTTGCTGTTGTAATTGTGTGCTAGGCACATAAATTATTGTGATTATTTGTCTGCTCTCTTTTATGATAATTTATAAAAACCTCAATGTGGACCAGTAGTTTTTCATTCCTTTTTGGACTACACTGGCCCTAAGGATAGATAATGTGGCCCATTTAAAGGATCATAGTGGGGTCTAAAAGCATGTGTAGTGCATGTCACATAATAGGTGCTCAACCAAAGCCAGCAGTAACAGTAACCATCACTAGGAAACAAAGAGATGAAAATTCAAGATGGGTAGCGGCCTAGGTATGGGTACTAACTAGATATGAGAATTGCAGCCTCTCCAGGCAAATTGCTTAAACCCTCTGGGTCCAGTTCCTCATACTAAAAAGTTTAGAGCTGGCTGTTCTTTGAGGTAACTGTCAACTCTAACATTCTATTGTGTTCAGAGAACAGCAACTGGCCAGGTAAGATGGAACTCTCATCAGGAGCTTAGCAAACACAGTAGTCTGGTAACTGATGAAAAGAAAGAATGGGAAGAAAGGGGAGCAGATAGCATTGTGCGGCGTGGTGGAGCTGAGTCAGCCCTTCCTGGACCTCATCTGAAACAGCCGTCTACATCCCTCCTCCAGCTCCTACGGCTGACTCCATTTCTGTGTTCCCAGTTCACATGGTCTGATTAGGCATTACTAGTGAGCGGATATGCAGATGACATCACACTTATGGCAGAAAGCAAAGAACTAAAGAGCCTCCTGATGAGGTTGAAAGAGGAGAGTGAAAAACTGGCTTAAAACTCACCATTCAAAAAACTGGTAAGATCATGGTATCCAATCCCATCACTTCATGGCAAATAGATGGAGAAGAAGTGAGAACAGTGATAGATTTTCTTTTCCTGGGCTCCAAAATCATTGCAGACAATAACTGCAACCATGAAATTAAAAGACTCTTGCTCCTTGGAAGAAAAGCTATGACAAACCTAAATGATGTATTAAAAAGCAGAGACATCACTTTGCCTACAAAGGTCCATATAGTCAAGGCTATGGTCTTTCCAGTAGTCACATATAGATGTGAAAAAAGAAGGCTGAGCGCCAAAGAATTGATGCTTGAATTTTGGTGCTGGAGAAGATTCTTGAGAACCCCTTGGACAGCAAGGAGATCAAACCGGTCAATCCTGAGGGAAATCAACCCGGAATATTCATTGGAAGGACTGGTGCTGAAGCTGAAGCTCCAATTCTTTGGCTACCTGATGCAAAAAGCCAACTCACTGGAAAAGACCATGATGCTGGGAAAGATGTAGCACAGGAGGAGAAGAGGGCAGCTGAGGATAAGATGGTTGGACGGCATCACTGACTCAATGAACATGAATTTGATCAAACTCCAGGAGATGTTGAAGGACAGGCAAGCCTGGAGTGCTGCAGTCCATGGGGTTGGACGTGACTTTGCAACTGAACAATAACAATGAATGAGGGGGTTCTAAAAAGTACATTAACCTGAAATCAGAGAAGCAGCTTCTTCCTGTTGCTCCATTACCAACTGGGTAGAAGTCATAATTTTTCTGCACCCCAAATCCATTCCCTCTTCAAAACAGGGAGGACACTGTCTCCCTTCAGCAAACTTCCCAGCAATCTTGAAGGTAAATGATTTCAGCATAGTAAAATGAACTTTAGGAACTTTGGACTGTTTGAGGAAAAGAAAATGGAGATGCTCTGAACCAATTTTGGGCAGGCTTTTAAAGACCAGAAATGTATACTATACCGTTTTGATAATCTCTTCATTAAAAAGAAAAAAAAAAAGACCAATGCATACTAGAAGTGACAGTGGGAATGTCAATCAATAGAACTGAAAGCACATGTGGATAACTTAGAAATTTTTTTAATTACTTGTAAGCATCCTGCCCAGTCCCTCAGAGAACTTGAATCCATCATTGCAAAGCTCTCAGCTACCCTCCTATACTGTCCATCCAGGGTACTCTCAGGGAATATATTACTGTAAATTTGCATACATTAGCATTATCAAGAACACAAAATGGTCCTATTATTATGTAAGCAGCCTCAGTTTTAACAGGCTGTCAGTCAACTGCCTCCAGGCTTGGCAGCATCTAGGCTGTTGGCAGATAGAACATTCCAACCTGCTTTTTCCTGTCATGTTTTTGACAAACATTATCATGAGCCAGGTGCCTTTTCGAGCCGTCACCTCATCTCAGGCAGCTGCCTTATCTATCAAGAGGAGCACCCGTTAAGAATTGGGGACATTATTTCAGCAGGTAATTAACCAAGCTAAATGAGCATATAAATTCATTTCCAATTCAACTTTCCGTTTCTTTTCCTGACTGCTAATAGAGGGAGCGGAGTCAGTAATGTGTTATGAATGAATGATGTGTGAGGTTATGTCTTAATAAAGAGCACATGTCTGTGCACATTTTTACAGCCAACAATTATGAGAACTCTGACAATTTCAAAACATCCACAACACATCCATAAAAGCACTATCTTGTGTTTCATGCTGCTGCTGCTAAGTCACTTCAGTTGTGTCCGACTCTGTGCGACCCCATTGACAGCAGCCCACCAGGCTCCCCCGTCCCTGGGATTCTCCAGGCAAGAACACTGGAGTGGGTTGCCATTTCCTTCTCCAATGCATGAAAGTGAAAAGTGAAAGTGAAGTCATTCAGTCGTGTCCGACCCTCAGTGACCCCATGGACTACAGCCTTCCAGGCTCCTCCGTTCATGGGATTTTCCAGGCAAGATTCCTGGAGTGGGTTGCCATTGCCTTCTCCAATTGATTTTAAAATGAAAAGTTGTGTTTTTTAAAAGGAGATTTTAAAATGTGTTTGCAATCAGAGCCAAATACACTCAAAAGTCACCATATGCCTCCCCTATACCCCCTGCAAATCTCTGCACCTCACAATGACCTCACCTCCCTTAAATGCCACAAACCAGGACATTCTCCAGGAGGATGAACTGAGTGTCCCATGTGAACCCTCCTCGACAGGCTTTATTTCAAAAAGAATGGGACTGAGGACAATGTCTTTCAGTTTGGACTTCTTTGATTTTTTTAAGAGAAGAGGAACATTGGGTTTGCAGTCTACCCAGTTACCACCTTCTCCCTTCATGTAATCCAGACTTCAATCATTTGAACTACATTCAGCAATATGCCCAAGACAATGAGTTTTCCCTCAGAGCAAAACAGATCTGTGCGATTGGAAAGCCCAACTCGCCAAAAGGGTGAGAAGGAGGACTCCAGTTATTCAGACTGGTCTGAGGTTAGGCCCCAACATCTACTCCATGACAAGGACAAGATGACCTTCTGTAAATGGAGACTCCAGTGAATTCGGGGTCAGGGGTTTCTTGGAACAGAAATCAACAGAAATGGAGTTTCTCTTAAATGATTAGTGGTTAACACTTCCCTCACCCACCCATACCAGGGGGCGAAGGTGACAGGACCCAGCTTCAAAAGATAACCCCTTCCCCATATGACAAGCTTAGTCCTGAGTGCAAATTGGTCCTGAACTTTGGGAAGGGCCGAGAGTAAACTCAGTGATGCAGAAAGAATAGTAAAGGTGAAGAGATTCCCGTCAAAGCAGAAACCAAGAGTGCCTTCGTCGGCAGCCGGGCTGAATGGCAAGCCCTCACACGCGGGCCGTCACGCCAGGAAGCCACAGGATGCAGTCTGGCTGCATTCAGAGTGCTCTGGTCAGGCAGGTCCCTGCCAAATTCTGTGCTGAGGAAGAATTGTGTTGATTAATAGGAAATGTGCATGAAGAAAACAAACATCACAGCAAATGCCTCTCGGCTCTAAAGCCAGAGGAGTTTGATCTTCTCCAGGGCTGGGTGGGGGACATGGCATTAGGAATAAAGCCCAGAGGCACATCACCCTCTGTGCTGACTTCCTTGCCATCTTCATTAGCCAGGTGACTCGGCAGTGATTCATTCACTGCCGCCATTTACACAATTTGTAGAATATCTCAAATGTTCCATGTTTCACATCTCAGGCCTGGTTGTAGGCATTGGGACTGCACATAAGACTCTCAGATGGGGTTTTTGGCTTTAGAAATTTATCTGTGACAGCTTGGCCAAAGAGGAGGCTGTTCTGCCTGTGGGTAATTACGAAGATGAGACCAGCCCTGATCTCGCTTCTTGGAGAAAAGGCCCTGTCAACACTCCCTTCTCTGGAAACTAGCTGCTCCCCACAGGCCCTGGTGAAGGGACAGGGTGTCCTCTGACCACAGCTGATGGGATCAGACCTAGATACAGGACCCAAGATGAGCTAAGAGATGTTTTGCCCTGAGAATCAGAATCGTAACCCAAAGACTATCATCCCAGACAGTGTGGCTGAGAGACGAAAAGACCTGGTTTCCCAACCAGGTGCACCTTGACAAACAGAGAATGTCTGGTTATGGGAAAAGGGCAGAAGAAATCAGATTTCAAGAAGGAAGCAGAAATAAGAGATTGCCCAAGTGCTGTGCAGAGGTGAGAGGACCACTTCAGGTCCTGATTTGTTCAGCCCCAGTGGAACCTGGCTGTACTTCCCACCACAGGGTCCTTTGATATGGACTGGATTGAGTGTCCTTTGATATGGACCAGGGCCCTTTAGGGGGCCAGTGCAGACATTGCTGTGGAGGATGGAAGCCGATCCTGTGAGCAGGCCTGTAGGGCCAGGGGGTTGGCACTGAACTGGCAACCTTTGCAGTTTCATTCCATTCATAAAGGAGCAGGTCCTGACATGTTCCCCTACCCTCTCTTACTCTGCCTTGGGCCCAACAGAGGGCCCACTGTGTGGCTGAGGACCATTTTTAATACCCTTGTTAGAAGATATGGCTTCCATGACCTTGACCTCATTTGTTTAGTTTCCAGCTTCTGCTTCTTCTGTTTTCCCTCAAAGAGCTCTGTTAACATTACCTGGTGGCTGCTTCCTGAGCCGTGAATCAGCATGCTGTAATCAGTCCCTCTGTGAGTTCTGAGAGAGCCTGTTCCTCTGAATACTCAGCTGGCACTTGATGCTTCCGACGAGTGCTTGGAAGCTGCGCTGCAGTCTGGACCGATTTTCCATTTGTCATAGGAACATGTCTTGTTTTCACAGTTAGAACTCCTAGAGAGCCAGGGCTATGTATTGTTCTTTTTAAAGCCCCGATATGTGATCACCTCTGCGTAAGAAGGCGTCTGCGAGCAAAATGACAATCAAGTCACTTCCCTGGCTCCCGAGTGCAATGCTTCTCTGCTCATCAGAACTCGAGGAGGTCAGACGGCTCTGGACTTGAGCAACCTCTTCCTTCACCCACAAGCCTCTTCTGCCCTCCATCCACCCTGGGGCAGAATGGGAGAGACCTTAGGGATCCAAAAGACAAACCCATATTTCAGAGGAGGAAACCAAGGCCCAGAAAAATGCTCCCCTCTCCCCGTCACCCACCTCATCCCTCTCCACTGGCCTCTATCAAGTGGGCGGCTGCCTTTTGGTTTATGATGGTGAGGAGGAGGGGGCAGCTCTGACCGTCTTTCTCTGCTTCTTGGTCCAGACTCTGGAAGCTGTGGGGAGCGTGGCTTTTGACAAGTCCCCCACCCCTGCTTTCAGACGCTAGTGGACCTGGCCCACTCCCTCCTGGCCACCTTTCAGGTCACGGAGTCCAGCGCAACACTGGCCTCGAATGACTGCTCGCAGAACTTCTCTAGGCTTTTCTGATTTAAACCGTTTCCTCTGCATCACCCCCGACCACCCCCCAAAGAATTCATAAAACCAGGCAGGCTAGGCTCCCTCCAGCTCCAGGCTTCCCCCCAGCCCACAGGAGCTTGCCCAGGCTCCCTCCTGGGGGAGGGCGTCCCGGAACGCGTTTCCCTACCCATGACGTCCAGCCTCAGACAAGGCACATTTTATGCAAAGCAGGCACAAGATGGGCAGTTTGGCAGGAGTTCAGTTACCTCGGTTCATGGCTACTCTCGCCAGCTGTCTCTGCAGAGGAAGTAGTGTGTTAATTAATGGGAAATTCCTGTGAAGGAGGTTCATGCCACTTATCAGAGCAAAGCACCCCTCAGGAAGCCCAAGTCTCTCGAGAGTCATAGTGTTGAGCAGGTCGGGGGTGTTTGTGAAGGAAAAAGTGGCCCTGCCTTTCCTCCAGAGCATCGTACAATCTCTGTCCCTCCTCCCCACACTAATGAGACACTTTCCTCCCCGTTGTCTCCCACGGCAGCGGAAATGAGTCTTTTCAGAACAGTCAGCGCCTGCAGAACCCCGCTCTGCAGGGAGGCCCAGCCGACAGTCACAGTGCCTCTGGCTGCAAACGTGGGCTCTGAGGATGCTGCTAGGCAGCCTCAACTCCTCGCCTCCCTGGGGGTGTTTCTCATCTACTAACACCGGCTTCCATCAGCCCCTTGCAAAGCTGTGGCTTCTCCGTGCAGAGCCTAGCAGACACCCAGCCCTGATCATGCTGCATGTTATATTGCTCCAGGCATCTGTCTCTCCCACAAGGCCCTGCGCGCCCTGAGGACACAGCCCCCCCACAGTCACTGGTGCATATTGTGGGATGATTAAACATGTTGAATAAATGAATGATTGACTAAACTCCCAGGACTGGCTTTGGTAAACCCAAATTAAAGTGAAAATTACATGAGTACATGAGTACTATATCAAGCAGTACTACTCCAGAATATTTGCATTCTGAAAATCTTTCACCAACCTAGCGAAAGGAACTGGAGAATTTTAAGCCCCAGGTTAATGAGAGTGAGGAGGGTTTGAGGAAAACTTAGTGACCAGTTAGGGAACCCTTCAAGCCCGGGTGCAGGCAATAAGGTAGTGTGTGTGTGTGTGTGTGTCTGTTAGTTGCTGAGTCATGTCCAAATCTCTTGCGACCCCATGGACTGTAGTCCACCAGGCTCCTCTGTCCTTGAAAATCTCCAGGCAAGAATACTGGAGTGGAGTGGAGTGGAGTGGTTAGCCATTCCTTCTCCAGGGGATCTTCCCAACCCAGGGATTGAATCCAGGTCTCCCACATTGCTGGCAGATTCTTTACCATCTGAGCCACCAGAGAAGCCTAATAAGGTGGTAGAGAGCTTAAAAGCAATAAGAAATTTGACCAAAATTGGTTTACTTTTTATTACCACTTCTCCAGCAAGTTTAAACAGTGTCACTGATAAAATACCTCTCCCACTCTCCCCTAAATCTTTACCCGGTCTAAGCTGTAAGCAATCGTTGCAGTTCATTGTTGAGTATTGGTAACAAGTGTTCTTGCCTGGAGAATCCCAGGGACTGGGGAGCCTGGTGGACTGTCGTCTCTGGGGTCGCACAGAGTCGGACACGACTGAAGTGACTTAGCAGCAGCAGCAGCATTGGTAACAAGAAAAGAGAAATTCTACTAGATTTCTTTTCTGGATGTTATTCTTCTTTTAATTTCACTATTATTACTGAAAATAGTTTTGTTGTATAGAAGAGGTGGTTGTTAAAATAGGATTGTTAGGTAGGTAGAACAGGGAAAAAGAGTCCAAAATGGCGGTGGCTACAGACAAGGAAGGGAAAAGCCCGCGAAAATGAAACAAAAGAAGGTCCGAGGACCGGAGTGAGGACCTCAGGGAAAACAAACAACACTCCTGGCTGGCCTAATTTACATAGAACAGGCCCAGGGAGAGATAAACATATAAATAGAGGAGCCAGAGCCAGCTCTCTCTCTCTCCCCCGCGCTCTGGGGCTCTCTTCTCCCGTACCCTCACGCCTCAAAGATGGATTTTCCTGCTATCTTCTAAATAAAATAGAGCTGCAACACTGATTTGTCTAAGAGCTATAACACGGTCTATCCAAGACCTGAGAGCTGTGACACGCCGAGGGGGCTTTAATGTCCGTCACTCCAAATCTTTGTTGTGACGAGACAAAGAATCGAGGAACATACACTCACGTGACAGGATCCACATCAGATGTCAAGCTAATAATGCTATTGGGAAAATCCAGGCCACTAAAATCATATTATATAAAGGATGCACCCACTGCAGACCAGCTCTGTCCCTACCATTCACTCGCTAGTCCTTCTCTGCTCATTTTTCTTGTTTTCCTTTCTTCATAGCATTTTGCATGATCTGAAATCCTCCCTTCCCCCCCTCCTCCCCATCCTCTTCTCTTTCTCTCTCTCTCTCAGGCCTCCAACTAGAATATGTTCTCAGGAGAAGCGACGCTGTATTTGTCTTTGTACTGTATATAGAAGGTGCTTAAACAACATTCATTGGATTAATCAGTTAATTAGATAACCTACACTTAAGGCTAATTTCTATTCCGGTCTTTTGACCAATGGATGGGCCTTGATGCCAGAGTGGGTGGACCTTCAGCTGTAGGTACATATTCTTTAATTAAGTCACTCTTTTTACTCAGTGATGCTATGATAGCTCAAGTCACGTTGCTAAGGGCAACATACTTTTGCTTTTCCATCTTCATCTACTCCCCTCAAAAAAGGTACAAAAAAAAGATCTTTTAGAAGTTCAAGTGTGAAAAGTCCCCAAGGGAAGAAAAATGTCCCCAAACTATACACTTATGTAGTCTAATCTTAATTATAAAATCTCAGTTCATCAACTTGAACAATTTTTTTTAGCTACTATATTAGCAGGTTTCAAAGGTATTTGCTTCTTATTTATTTTTACATTTTGTTTAGGAGTTTTTGGAGAAGAAGAAACTTTAAGACATGAAGATGCAAAAAGATAAGTTTCCAGGCACCATAGTTTGTAGTCTAAGTTATATGGGGCAGGAGGAAGGAACACAGGTAGCCAGCTCATCACAGTGCTGAGGCTGTGATGAGGGGTGAGGCTGACAGTGGGACCCTTGGTCTGACCAGCACTGATTCTTCCCTTTCCCACAACCCCACGTGCAGTCTCCAGTTTTTCTAGACTTTAACTCCAAACTGTTTCTCAAATCAAACCCTTAGTTCAGTTCAGTCGCTCAGTCGTGTCCGACTCTTTGCGACCCCATGAATCGCAGCACGCCAGGCCTCCCTGTTCATCACCATCTCTCGGAGTTCACTCAGACTCACATCCATCGAGTCAGTGATGCCATCCAGCCATCTCATCCTCGGTCGTCCCCTTCTCCTCCCGCCCCCAATCCCTCCCAGCATCAGAGTCTTTTCCAATGAGTCAACTCTTCGCATGAGGTGGCCAAAGTACTGGAGTTTCAGCTTTAGCATCATTCCTTCCAAAGAAATCCCAGGGTTGAAGCCATATATAGGATCTCCATGTTGGCACATGTATTTCTTGTTCTTCATCTTGCTCTTACTGATCTAAGAAACCCAGCTCTTGTAGTTCTTTGAACCCCTTCTGAGGCTACTCACCTGTGTCTGTGTATAGGTTGACCTTATGCCCCTAACCCTTTACCCAACCCTCTATTCTCTGGTTGATTCCTACTCATCTTTAAAGACTCAATCTATTTCACCTCCCCTAGGAAGCCTCCTTGAAAACACTTCACCCAGTCAGAAGTAGATCCATTCCTTCTATATTCCCAAAGATGGTTTTTTTAATCATTCCTTGTATGTTCTCAAATAGTAACATGCCTGTGGCTCCATTAACCTTTTAGATGGGAATTCCTGAGGTCAGAGATTGGATCTTATTCATTAGTACTTAGAACAGTATCTGGCACATGGTTAACCCTTAATGAGCGCTTGCTGAGTGAATCAAGTATCTGAATGACAGAGAAGATTTTTTTTTTAAGTCATCCTTTTCTGAACTGAATTATTTGAATATATTTCCACTGAATTTTTATTTTATTTATGACTATGACACAGGGCATGCAGGATCTCAGTTCTCCCACCAGGGATCAAACCCATGCCCCCTGTAGTAGAAGCAGAGTCCCAACTATTGACCACCAGGAAAGTCCCAGAAAGAAGTTGTTATGATTTAAGTATATAGTCTTAGAAACCTCAAAAAGTAAAATTACATATCATCCATTTACGGACATATCCACATCCAAAGAACTGCTTCTTTGTAAAAACAAAGTCATATGAACATGTGATCACCCTGGTCATCCTGGGAAAAGTTTGCCCAAGAGCCAGTCTAGCTGCTCCTAGCCTTGCTTTCTCAAATCCCTGGAAGGTACGCGTTGCCCCATTTTGTGCGTGGAGGATTTTATTCTCCAGAGTTGCTTAGTTAGCACTACTTACAGGCTCTAAAATAACTTTCTTATCACTGGGTCTAGTTGCACCTCGGTTCAAAGCAGAAGTAGAAACACAATGAGCTGGAGACAGGACTTGATCATTTGGGAATTTGCTGAAAACAGTCTTGATCTGCAAGCTTCTAGGGACAGCAGTTAATTCCATGATGATACATCTCTGTTTCTGGGAAGAGCTTTTTCAGCCTACACAAAACCTACAGATATTCTGATAAAGCTTCCCAGTTTCTCTCATATGTGCTCAGCTTCACCCTGCTAAACAGAAGCCACCTGGACAGCTGATCAGACTGTCCCCTCAACTCATGAAGTACGAGGGTCAGAGCATGACAGCAAGTGTTTTCTGGGACTGGACACTCCACTTTTCCTCTTACCACAGCTCAGCCTCTGTATTTCTGTCATGTTTCCCTGAGTGGTCTTTAAGAATTAGGAAGACGCAGCATCACGGGTCATTCAGTTCAGTTCAGTCGCTCAGTCGTGTCCGACTCTTTGCGACCCCATGAATCGCAGCACGTCAGGCCTCCCTGTTCATTACTATCTCTCGGAGTTCACTCAGACTCACGTCCATCGAGTCCGTGATGCCATCCAGCCATCTCATCCTCTGTCATCCCCTTCTCCTCCTGCCCCCAATCCCTCCCAGCATCAGAGTCTTTTCCAATGAGTCAACTCTTCATATGAGGTGGCCAAAGTACTGGAGTTTCAGCTTTAACATCATTCCTTCCAAAGAAATCCCATGGGTCATTGGAAAGCACATAATCAGGTACTGGAAGAAAAGGTGAATTGGAGGATTCTGAGGACAGGAGTACAGGCTGGTCTTCCGAGACTGCACAACCCCAGATAGGGCTTTTCCTGGCAGGACTATGCCAAGAAGATGCCCTTATAATCATCAAGCCCAGGCCATGTGGTAAGGGCACGCATTAAACCCTCAGTGAATGTCCCCAAAGACAGGGGAGAGAAAGTAGCAAAGAATAATAACAGTAACTGCCAGATGACATTCTTTCATCAAGTTGGGACTAAAAGATTGTGCAAACTCCTCGATAGAACAAGGTTCTTATCCTCATTATACTCCCAGAGCCTCTAAATGTCCAGAAACCCAGGTAGCAAGATGTTCCAGAAATTTCCCAGATCTCCTATAAATAACAAACAAAACAAAATCAGAGAAAAATGTGGAATCTGGCCCCAAGGCCACAGGTGCAAGGCCTGGCATCAAGGTCACAGAAGCGGAGCCCAGAACCAAGATCACCTCTGAAACTGACTGAACCCTTCTGTAACTGTTGCCAAAAGTCCCCCTGATCATCACCAGCAGGCTTCCTGACTCCCAATTAGGCAAATAGCTTAGTTGGTAAAGAATCTGCCTGCAATGCAGGAGACCCCGGTTTGATTACTGGGTCCAGAAGATCCCCTGGAGAAGGGATAGGCTACCCACTCCAGTATTCTGGCCTGGAGAATTCCATGGACTGTATAGTCTGTGGGGTTGCAAAGAGCTGGACACCAATGAGAAACTTTCACTTTAGCCCACCCTGGTAGTTGCTATAGTGCCCTAAGCAATCACCTAATGCCAACCTTCCAGCAGGAATTTTCTTTGTCTGGAGGCCATAAAAAATTGGCTACTAACCCAGGAAAAGTGTCAGCTCTCCTTGGCCTGTCAGGAGATCAGCCCACTACGCTCGCAGTGCCCACGTTATCTCTGCTTTTCATTCTTAGTAAACTCACTCCCTCTGAAATGCTCTGTGTCTGGAAATTCTTTTCCAACCTGAGTTCAGACTGCCTCAACAAAGAAACACTTCTGTCAGCCATACATTTATTTGACAAAGATTTATTGACATCCCTCCGTATGCCAAGCACTTGACTGGATCATGAACTAAAAGACTGTGCCCTTTTTGTTCACTGCTGTACTCCCAATACATGGTATAGTACGTGGCACACAGTAGGTGCTCAATAGAATGTCCAAATAAATTTTTTTAAATTATTTTTATTTGATGGGAAAATTAATTCAGTCTATGAAATGAAACAGTTTTCCCTTTTCTTTTTTTAGTGTTGGACATTTTCTTCATTCAAAGTGATACAAAGCCCAAGGTTGCCAGACTAATATACAGAGTGCTGTTTTGACTAAAAATATGAGTATGACTTCAACTACACTTCCACTATATGTGAAATCTAACAATGAGCTAATTATTTTATCACTCGTAAATCTGACTCGAAAACAGTCTCAAAAATGTGCTGCAAAAGATTTAAAATACGAAATGTCCAAATAAATTTTAACAAAGATCAGTTTCTAACATGACAGCAGGAGGGGCTCTGCAGACTTGTTTCCCAGTGAAACTGGTGAAAATTATTTTAAAAAACACCCATTTAAAACCCCTAGAAATGGTTTGAAGGGCATACGGTAAAGTGGGGGGAAATCTATTCAAGAAAATCTAGGGACTTCCCTGGTGGTCCAATGGTTAAGTCTGTGTTTCCACTGCAGCGGGGCTCAGGCTTGAGGACCTGGTCAGGGAACTAAGATCCCACATGTAGTGCAGCCAAAAGAAAGAGAAAGAAGATTTATGAAAATTCAGTAAGAAAAAGGAATCGCTGGTATTTGAGCCATTCACTTCCTCGCCTTCTGGATACCGTGAGGCAGAGACTCCCCTCTAAGCTGGTGAAGCCAAGATCACAGCGCCTCCTCCTTCCAACCACCCCCTCCCCCTCACCCCCAGCTCCCGTTAGAGGACTGTCTTCCCAGGAGGAGCGGGACATCAGCATTTTCATCCAGCTGCAGCTCCCTGTTGCTGAGGTTAAGTTGTGGGCAAGTGTCTTGGAGAGGCAGGGGTTCCCTTAAGGCCCCACTGATGGAAGGTAGGCTTTACCCTGGGTGCAGTACTGATGAAAATCCTGGGGCCGCCATCACTACTGGTCCAGCTTGGCAGGCAGTGGTTCCTGTTAGAAGTGGCAAAGAGTCAACTCCTAGGATGGCGAGTCACCCAGAGGAAGGGGTGCCATTGGCCCTGCTCCTAGCTCCAGAGCCCTGCCTCAGAAATTGTGCCTGGAGGGAGCAAAAGATCCTGCAACTGATAGATCCTCAGCTCTTTCGGGAGGAACTGGCTTCTTTTTGCAACAAATGTATAGAGAAGTTCAAGCCTAGGAGCTCTCATGGACAGTAAATATTGCAGTGGGGGCAGAGCGGGGCAGGATAGGGAAGAGGCTGGCTACTTTTCAGAGGAGCTCAAGTCGGAGGTGACCTGGGTGGACTCCCTCCTAGGGTCAGAACAAATACCAGTGATCAGGGAACTTTTCCTTCAAGAAAACCTGAATGTGATTGGATTTGTCTTCAGAGCAATTTATGCCTCTGGGGTATTTTGGAAAATAATAGAGCGATTAATCAGCCAGCAATAGTGCAGCCTAACAGCTGGGTGTGGTCAGGAAAAGAGAAGACTAAAGCTCTATCCAACCCACTTCTTCCCAGTATGACTGCCCCCACCCACAGCTGTAGGTCCCTAAGGAGCAAAATCTGAGGTTCAACCCTGTGTGTGTCCGGGCCGGTGCGGGGGGGAGCGGGGCAGGAAACTTCATTAAAACAATCTGGCCAATCACTAAAAAACTAAATTGGCAAATAACAAGCCCTGGGAAGTGGGAGTGAGGAAAGTACCAGAGTTGCAACAATATGTCCAGTTTCCAACAAAAAATTCCAAGACATGCAAAGACAAAGGAAAGTATGACCCAGATCCTGGGCAGGCGACAGTGACAGCCTGTGAGAGCAAGCAGATGGTAGAATTAACAGAAAAAGACTTCAAAGTAGCTGTTATAAATCCTTCAGTGAAGGAAAGGAAACTATGACTAAAGAAGTTAAGAAAGGTATGATGATAACTGTCACATCAAAGAGCATCAATAGAGTTATTAAATGAGTTCATATATAAATGAATCAATGAACAGGTAAATGAAAGAACAGACTTTTAGCAGCAGGATTACCCCTGGCATTTGCACAGTCTAGGATAAGAGTAAAAAAATGGAGCCCTATCTACCATATATCTAAATATTTAAAAGTTACAAATCAAACTGACCGTTAAATCAACTGTGTGTTATGTTATCCTCATACTTTGAAAAATGTACTTTCATAATCACTTAGACACTTGGTATGACTGTGAACAACCCAACCCACAGAATTCAAGCTCTGTCTCCCAGCCTTCCTCCAAAAATCTGCTTTTGGCCGCTGGAGCCACATCTGTCCTCAAAACCCCTCTGCAGGCCCTGGAGGGGGCCCAGAGCCATCTGATCGGGGAATCTCTGGGTATGAGATCCCAGAGTCTGGTCTAGATTAGGACAGGCAGAATCGCCAAGAGGGCTGTTAAAAGGTGGGACTGATTGATGGAGTGGCTCTGATTAGGATCTGAAAATCTGCATTTCTGACAAATTCCTAGGTGATGTGATGCTGCCATTTTGGAGACTGAGATCTGAGAGCCACAGGTCTAGAAGGAAGATGGGCCGTGGGCTCTGGGTGAGTGTAGCTTCTTTGGCCTTTAGGGAGGGCCCTTTGGAAGAGAGCCAGAGCAGGGTCTTCTTACACACGGGGCCCAGGACAAGGCTGTCTTGTCCGGTGCTACTTGGCAGCAGCAGAAGGTATACCAGGCAGCCTGGGAGATGCAGGGGATGATGTATAATGGGGTGCCTGCAACTCTGAATGCAGCCATCTTTCTTTCAGCACTGCAGTCTAGTCATTTAACCAGAAAAACATACTCCCTAGCAACTGACCAACCACTTTACTTCAACCAAGTCCAAGTGCCAAGGGGTATAAGGATGCTCTCATTCCTTTTCTCAGTAGTCATGGGATGACGCAGCAGCAGGGTCAACTGAGGTTCCAGTGAGAACAGGAACTGGTCTGTTCACTCTGAGAAATGCTAACTCAATTCATTTGAGCGCAGACCCTTTTTCTGGAGTCTCCTCTATTAACGTCACGTGCAAGTATTTTTGGAATCCCAGTACTGCCCTGTTCTAACAGGAGATTCAACTGCCTCCCCCATCACTTTTAAAAAGATAACCAAGTAATTTAAAAAAAAAAGATTTACTTTCTCTGACTAAGATGTACGAGATGTCAAATGACAAGCTATGGTCACAGAAGAAAAAACTGAAAACAAAATGACATGGTGAAATCACAGTGTCCATTGTCTATGAAAAGACCCTGATGCTGGGAAAGATTGAAGGCAGGAGGAGAAGGGGACAACAGAGGATGAGATGGTTGGATGGCATCACCGGCTCAATGGACATGAGTTTGAGTAAACTCTGGGAGTTGGTGATGGACAGGGAGGCCTGGCGTGCTGCAGTCCATGGGGTGGCAAAGAGTCGGACACGACTGAGCGACTGAACTGAGCTGAAAGAGGCAGAGGAGTGGTCTGCAAGGGTTCAAGTTAACGCTACCCTGTTGGGAAATCTTTTGTCCAACAGATTGATTTTATAAAATCTGCAGCTATGATCTTACTTTACTTTGGGCACACCAAAGCAGTAGTAGGCTACTTTATTAATTTTTTTTTTAAGTTCGTGCACTCTTTCAACAGAGTCGGACACGACTGAACCGACTTAGCAGCAGCAGCAGCCATGACTAAAGTTTGGAAACACCAAGTCACGAAGGAGCCAAATAACCAAATCACTATTCCCAGGACCTACCTTCCCCTCAGCGGATATGTGCATCTTGAAGTTCTCTTCCTACCCTGTGGTCAGGAGGTCACCGTCAGCCCTCCAGCACACTGAGGAAATGACTTTCTCAAGGCTGCCCGACCACTCATCCTCCCAGACACGGGGGAGCAGCGTGGAGGTCATGTGCACCAGGAGATGAAGGGTTAATATGCAGCTTAGCCTCGTGAAATAAAACCCCCAGAATTCACTCAAGGACATCCTTTAAATTCCTTTCCTCCAGCACTTTGTTTGCAAGCCCATAAATAGCTCCTCTTCAAACACAAACTGAAAGCCCAATCTATTTACAGAGGTAAAACTGTTTCTGGGCTGAAGTGTTTATTGTATTTGCACAGGTCAGGGCTGTAGTGTTCATTCTGATCTCAGTTTAAATAAGCGGGAAAGAATTCGAGTACAGCATCGAGGAAGGTTTTCTTCACCCAGCACAACTGCGCGTGGTGTCCTAGAGACTGCCTGCTCATCAATGGACACAGATGGTCAGAAGCCCTGCTCAGAACAGCTACGGACTCAAGTGTCAAGGGGACACTTGAGCCGGGAATTAGAAAAAGGAAATAGTTTCTGCTTTGTTGTTGGAGCTCGCCTTAGATCATCAGCCAACAATAATGGCGGTGGACAGAGCGAAGAAACCTTCTCATAGATTGCTGTCTAAGAAGAGGCTAAGTGCTGGTCTTTCATGCTGGTTATAACTGGAAGAGCTGCTCACATCTCATCTAATTCCATCCTCTAATTTTACAAATGAGAAAGTCTAGATCCAGAGCTTTCAGGCAGCTTGTTGTAGGTAGGCAGGCAGAAAGGAAGGCAGTATAGGTAGCAGGCAGGGAGGGACAGGGGCGATGAGTCGGTGGGTGGGCTGTTTGCCAGGCAAACAGGAGGCACCAGTCCACCTCCTCTGGCCATAGCTAGACTTCTTTATAAGCTCATGAAGAGATCAATAAGGGATTTAGACAATTTATGTGTGAAAGCTTCTCAATTCACTCTTAAAATAGCAGCATGCCCATCTGAGGTGATTGGCTAAACTCTGAAAAAGAACATCACAGAGTCTTCAGACATACCACTCATAAAAATAAGTGATTTGCCAGTAGCTCTTGTAATATTCTCTTCTGTTTTTCTCAATGTTCCTAAATTTTTACAAGAAGACAAAAGGAAGCGCTTTTATGACATTTTTCCAGTAGTTTGTCTGAATATTCTCAGGCTCCTGGCTGCTTTATTCTGGGCTCTGTTCATATTAGCAACACCTCTAGCACAGGGAAGAGCATAAAGTGGATCTGGCCGTAATAACTGGTGAGAAAGAAGACAGCCCAGTAGATAGCTGAATTAATTAAAAGGAAAAAAAGAGGCCAGGATACTGCCCTGAAGAAAAAAAAAAAAACCTCCCCTGATGTCTTCTCTTGTGGCAGCAGTAGACACAGATGGCCTGTTAAAGACAAAAGCTTCCATGCAGTGGGAAGAGTCTCCTTCAGAAACACAGCTTCCATTATTTCAGGAGGGCGTTTAAGGACACCAGTTCTTGGCTTCTGGACCTTGCAGGAAAGAATCAGCCTGTTTGCCTACTACTGACATCCACTAGGGGGAGGCAGCAGCCTTCTGTGGATTTCTACGGGGAAGAACTCCCCAAAAGGCGATCACCTGAAATACAAACAGAATGATGGAAGCTGGGAAAGGAGAAAGGTGTCTCTCTCGCCGTGGACACACCTCAGTTTGAAGAAGGCTCAATTCAAGGATTTAGCTCTTCTCTCAACAGTCACTGAGGGGGTATATGATACGTGTCAGTATGAACAGTATGAAAAGGCAAAATGATAGGATACTGAAAGAGGAATTCCCCAGGTCAGTAGGTACCCAATATGCTACTGGAGATCAGTAGAGAAATAACTCCAGAAAGAATGAAGGGATGAAGCCAAAGCAAAAACAATACCCAGCTGTGGATGTGACTGGTGATACAAATAAGGTCCAATGTTGTAAAGAGCAATATTGCACAAGACCTGGAATGTTAGGTTCATGAATCAAGGCAAATTGGAAGTGGTCAAACAGGAGGTGGCAAGAGTGAATGTTGACATTCTAGGAATCAGTGAACTAAAATGGACTGGAATGGGTGAATTTAACTCAGATGACCATTATATCTACTACTGCAGGCGGGAATCCCTCAGAAGAAATGGAGTAGCCATCATGGTCAACAAGAGAGTCCGAAATGCTGTACTTGGATGCAATCTCAAAAACGACAGAATGCTCTCTGTTCATTTCCAAGGCAAACCATTCAATATCACAGTAATACAAGTCTATGCCCCAACCAGTAATGCTGAAGAAGCTGAAGTTGAACGGTTCTATCAAGACCTACAAACCTTTTAGAACTAACACCCAAAAAAGATGTCCTTTTCATTATAGGGGACTGGAATGCTAAAGTAGGAAGTCAAGAAACACCTGGAGTAACAGGCAAATTTGGCCTTGGAATATGGAATGAAGCAGGGCAAAGGCTAACAGAGTTTTGCCAAGAGAACACATTGGTCATAGCAAACACCCTCTTCCAACAACACAAGAGAAGACTCTACACATGGACATCATCAGATGGTCAATGCCAAAATCAGATTGATTATATTCTCTATAGCCAAAGATGGAGAAGCTCTACACAGTCAGCAAAAACAAGACTGGGAGCTGACTATGGCTCAGATCATGAGCTCCTTATTGCCAAATTCAGACTTAAATTGAAGAAAGTAGGGAAAACCACT
>SJYT01064876.1:136984-154120 GCA_006410635.1 Cephalophus harveyi
GGGGGCTCCAAAATCACTGCAGATGGTGACTGCAGCCATGAAATTAAAAGACGCTTACTCCTTGGAAGAAAAGTTATGACCAACCTAGATAGCATATTGAAAAGCAGAGACAATACTTTGCCAACAAAGTTCCGTCAAGTCAAGGCTATGGTGTTTCCAGTGGTCATGTATGGATGTGAGAGTTGGACGGTGAAGAAAGCTGAGTGCTGAAGAATTGATGCTTTTGAACTGTGGTGTTGGAGAAGACTCTTGAGAGTCCCTTGGACTGCAAGGAGATCAGTCCTGGGTGTTCGTTGGAAGGACTGATGCTAAAGCTGAAACTCCAGTACTGTGGCCACCTCATGTGAAGAGTTGACTCATTGTAAAAGAGACTCTGATGCTGGGAGGGATTGGGGGCAGGAGCATAAGGGACAACAGAGGATGAAATGGCTGGATGGCATCACCGACTCAATGGACGTGAGTCTGAGTGAACTCCGGGAGTGGGTGATGGACAGGGCGGCCTGGCGTGCTGCAATTCATGTGGTCGCAAAGAGTTGGACACGACTGAGCGACTGAACTGAACTGATGATACGTGTCTAAAGTAGGCAGTGGGAACAGTGGACCTCACCACACATGGAAGCACCAGCCTCTCTTCCATTTTGGAATCTTGTATTGGGCTTTCTTAGTGGCTCAGATGGTAAAGAATCTGCCTGTAATATAGGAGACACATGTTTGATACTTGGGTCGGGAAAATCCCCTGAAGGAGGACATGGCAACCCACTCCAGTATTCTTGCCTGGAGAATTCCATAAACAGAGGAGCCTGAAGGGCTACGGCCCATGGGGTTGCAAAGATTTGGGACACGACTGAGCAACTAGCTAACTAACATGGAAAGCAGAAGCTGGGAAGCCTGTGATCTCAGTTTACTAGTTGAAAACCGGTCAACTTTCACCCCACTTTCATCCTTCCTAAGTGATAACCTAAGGGTGTGTAAGGACCCAATAGCAGTTGCTTCATCTCTCTCTGACTTCAGCCACATCCAAAGACAGTTAATCCTTTTAGCAAGAAAATTAAGCAAAAGCCCCTTTTTTCCTTCAAAATGATAACTCCTTCCTCTAAGCTATTTCTGTCGTTTTATGTTAAAGACACATCTCTTGGAGTCTTCGGCTTCCCTGATGGCTCAGAGGGTAAAGCGTCTGCCTGCAATAAGGGAGACCTGGGCTCGATCCCTGGGTCGGAAAGATTCCCTGGAGAAGGAAATGGCAACCCACTACAGTACTCTTGTCTGGAAAATTCCATGGATGAAGGAGCCTGGTAGGCTACAGTCCATGGGATTGCAGAGGGACATGACTAAGCAACTTCACTGATTCACTTGGAGTCTTCAGGAATCCCCTATTAAAACATCACTGACATGTGCAGGGAGAGTATGGTATAATATTATTTGTTAAAAACAGTAGCAAAGCTGGGGACTTCCCTGGAGGTCCAGTGGCTCACTCTGCACTTCCAATGCAGAGGGTACAGGTTCGATCTCTGGTCAGGAAACTAGATCCTACATTGCTGCATGGCACAGCCAAAAAAAATGAGCAAAATGGGAAAGAGACTAGACGCTCTATACCAGGGGAACTGTATTTACAGAATAACCTATGATGAAGCCACAGGATGTAATATGCTGCTGCTGCTGCTGCTAAGTCGCCCCAGTCGTGTCCGACTCTGTGAGACCCCATAGACAACAGCCCACCAGGCCTCCCCGTCCCTGGGATTCTCCAGGCAAGAATACTGGAGTGAGTTGCCATTTCCTTCTCCAATGCATGAAAGTGAAAAGTGAACGTGAAGTCACTCAGTCGTGTCTGACTCCTAGCGACCCCATGGACTGCAGCCCACCAGGCTCCTCCATCCATGGGATTTTCCAGGCAAGAGTGAAGACAACTTTAAAATCATGCTATAATTTTAATAAGATGAGAAATGATCACCAAATAGTGTTAGTTGAAAAACAGCATGCTAGAGGTCTAATATAAAAAATTATCTCTATTTTTTAATAAAAAAAAAAAAACCAAAGACACCAAAATCCTGAGACTAATATCTCTAAAAGGTAGAATTACAAATGGACTTACATTTTGTTTTATTTTTATATTTTCCCACCAAACCTGAAAAAATGAATATTAATTTTATAATCAGAAAGAATTTTTTGTATGCCATTATTCCTGAGAAAGGTGATAGCTAAATTTTTGTCAAAAGAAAAAGGGAACTTTAACAGCTAACAAGACCTAGGGATAATTGACAGGATTACACCTGTGGGGAGGTGGTGGAGAGTGGGTAAAGGGCAGGAAGATTGAGAAACAATTTTTTTTCCAACTACCACCTTGTGTCATTAAGGCCTCATTTCACCTGCCTCTGTAATAGGAGAGCAGCACCGGGCCCAGCTAATCACTGTTATCCAGAGTCAAAAATCAGGCAAAACAGAAAGACATTGTTGAAAACGTTGCCTAAGGAAAACAAACCCTCTCAATAGCAGACAGATGAATACATAGACTTTGAGATCTTTATTTTGGTGGCTTCGCAAGGCAGAGAGAACAGAAAAATCACTTACCATTTAAAGTTTTATTTTTGCTCTGCTCAGCTCAATTCACATTGATTATGAGTGGCCCAAATAATATTTAATAAGCTCTAAATGACGTTCTGTCCTTCATGGAATTCATTTGGTCATTTGCAGGTGTCTATGATTCAGTTCAGTTCAGTTCAGTCGCTCAGTCGTGTCCGACTCTTTGCGACCCCATGGACTGCAGCATGCCACACCCCCCTGTCTATCACCAACTCACATAGTTTACTCAAAGTCAGGTCCATTGAGTCAGTGATGCCATCCAACCATCTCATCCTCTGTTGTCCCCTTCTCCTCCTGCCTTCAGTCGTTCCCAGCATCAGGGTCTTTTCAAATGAGCCAGTTCTTCGTATCAGGTGGCCAAAGTAATGGAGTTTTAGCTTCAGCATCAGTCCTTCCAATGAATATTCAGGACTAATTTCCTTCAGGATGGACTGGTTGGATCTCCTTGCAGTCCAAGGGACTCTCAAGAGTTCTCTTCAACACCACAGCTCAAAAGCATCAATTCTTCGGTGCTCAGCTTTCCTTATAGTCCAACTCTCACATCCATGCATGACTACTGGAAAAACCATAGCTTTGACTAGATGGACCTTTGTTGGCAAAGTGATGTCTCTTTTTTAATATGCTGTGTAGGTTGGTCATAGTTTTTTTTCCAAGGAGCAAGCATCTTTAATTTCATGGCTGCAGTCACCATCTGCAGTGATTTTGGAGACACCAAAAATAGCCTGTCACTGTTTCCACCGTTTCCCCATCTATTTGCCATGAAGTGATGGGGCCAGATGTCATGATCTTAGTTTTCTGAATGTTGAGTTTTAAGCCAACTTTTTAACCCTCCTCTTTCACTTTCATCAAGAGGCTCTTTAGTTCTTCACTCTCTGCCATAAGGGTGGTGTCATCTGCATAGCTGAGGTTATTGATATTTTTCTTGGTAATCTTGATTCCAGCTTGTGCTTCACCCAGCCCAGCATTTCTCATGATGTACTCTGCATACATCAGACTCTGTGCTTCTACTGCCAACGGCCTGAGTTCTGTCCCTAATTGGGGAACTAAGATCCCACACGCTTTGCAGGGCAGCCAATAAATAAAAATAAAGGCTTTACCAATGGAAAGATTTGTGAAGTTAAACAGGCTAAGTAATCAAAGATTGTAAGTAATGAGTGAAAAAAAACACAGAGAAAGTTAAAGCAGACAGAGTTGTGTCCTAACTGTCAGAAGGCCGGGCCGCATAGTGGAAACTTGGTGCCGTCCCTGATGAGTCTGAAATCATCTTCCCGCAGTCTTCATCCTGCCTTCAGCCCATTGCCCACACTGGGCGGGGAGGGGAAATGGAACCATGAAATAGATCACACTGGCCACATAGACTACCCTGTAGACTTTGAGCTTGTACTAAATGGTCCTCTGCTGTTCTCCAGCTTTCTTATCTCTTTGCGGTGAATCTCACTGATCCGCCTAGTCTTATCATTGCCAATCGTTAACTGGCAGAAATGTCTAATCCTTTTGGCAGTTTCCCCAGATATTTTCCCTCTACAGCCAATACCATGCCTGTTTATCAGAAAAGCTTTTCCTTCTCCTAATAAGATTGGTCCCTCTGGAAAGTGCATTTTTATTGTATTTCCTTGTTTCTTCAGCTCAAAGAAGTGCTGTGCTGTTGTTTCAGGGAAACACATAAGAGCCCAGTCCTCGTGTCTCAGCGTAGTCACCACAGTCTCCTTTGGAGTCTGACTGAGGAGCCAGCACGCAGTGAAGGCAGAGAGATAGTCATGAGAAGATACTTTCCCCGAGGAAAGAAAAAGACATTTCGGACACCGTGAGAGAGAAAAAGACAGCTGTCCTTTGCAGGTCTGGCAACCCCAGGGACTTGGTGCCATAGTGGTCATGCGCACCAAACAGGCACTGTCTAACAGATTGTCTGAGAAGAGAATCTCAATAATCTTGTAAACATATGACAAGAATCAGGGGCCCAAATAAATGATATTAAGTGATTTGCTATGTCAGTAATTAGAGCTCAGAAACAACTACTCCCCAGGGACCCCTTCATCTCAATCGTTCATGACATCACACCCTCACTGTAAGACGGTCCACTCCCTCATCCGCCCAGATGAAAATGAAGGAACCAGGATTAGTTCCAAACGACAATAATAATAACCTCAATAAGCTCAGGGAGAAAATGTATTTAAATGAAGGCTTTAAAAGCATGGAATTCTGTGACTTAGAGGAAAGGAATATAGCTTAGAAAAAACTCCACAGGGCCCAACTGTCTTAGCTCAGGTTTCATAGAAACAGAGCCTAAAATGGGGACTTTTTGCTCCAGTGACTTCTTGGTTTATGCTCTCAGGACAGGGGGGATAAGGAGAAAGAGTGGGCCTGGGAGTGGAGGGGGGAAGCTAAGCAAGAATCTCGTCTTAGCTGGAGACCAGCTTCAGTGTGGCTGCCCTGGCTGGTAATGAGGGCATGGATGGGGTACCCACGGCATCCACTATACCAAGTGAGCATCAGAGCTGGACCTCAGCTGGACAGAGCAGTGGCTGAATGTGATAGGAAGTTCTATGGACATGCACTCACATCCATTCCCACATCACCAGAATGAAAGTCCCTCCTTTTTGGAAGTGCAGGAGATAAACAATAGTAGAATCCTCATGTCATGAATCAGACAAATATGGACAGATGCCTACCAACACTTTCAAGCATGGAGCAGATTATTCATTTTGTCTATACGTCAGTTTTCTCATTTATAAATTAATAGTAAATCATTTGCTATTAAAAATAATAATACTACCTTAGTGGTGGGGTTATTATTAAACAAGACCTTGTATTTTAATACTCAGTAACAGCCATGAAATTAAGAGACACTTGCTTATTGGAAGAAAAGCTATGACCAACCTAGACAGCATATTAAAAAAGTAGAGACATTACTGACAAAGGTCTGTCTAGTTAAGCTATGGTTTTTCCAGTAGTCATGTATGGATGTGAGAGTTGGACCATAAAGAAAGCTGAGTGCCAAAAAATTGATGCTTTTGAACTGTGATGTTGGAGAAGACTCTTGAGAGTCCTTTGGACTGCAAGGAGATTCAACCAGTCCATCCTAAAGGAAATCAGTTCTGAACATTCATTGGAAGGACTGATGCTGAAGCTGAAGTTCCAATACTTTGCCCATCTGATGCGAAGAACTGACTCATTTGAAAAAACCCCAATGCTGGCAAAGATTGAAGGCAGGAGGAGAAGGGGACAACAGAGGATGAGATGGTTGGATGGCATCACTGACTAAATGGACATGAGTTTGAACAATCTCCACAGTCCACGGGGTCGCAAAGAGTCAGACACGACTGAGCAAGTGAACTAAACTGAACTGAACCTGGCTAAACTCATTAAAATACATAGTAAAAGCTTGATAATTGGGGATTATTATTGATTTGGAAGATAATTTTTCAACAATATGTATCTGATGAGAATTGTAAAATGATGCCCCATCCATGGGAAATCCAGTAATTGTACCAACACCTAACATAGCATGTCTCTTGAACTTATCAAGAGCTTTCATAGGTAGAGTCTCATTGACCCTGTTTTATAGGAAGAGAAACAAAGACTCAACTCAAGAGAGCACACCAGGAAAAGGCCCTGGACACACTTCCACAAGCTGCAAGTCCCCTGTAGATCTCGCTTTTTGTTAACAAAGTTTTACCAACCCTCCAAGGACAGATGTCTCGGCTTTTCCCAGGGACTGGGTGACATTCAAATTTCATGTTGGAAAGTACATTTCTATCCATCCTGGAATGAAAGAATCATTGAATCAATGAGGGAACATTAGGGCTTCCCAGAGGCCAAGTGTTGATTTATCTGCGTTGTTGGCAGAGCCAGCCACATTGCTCATCCTTTCTCACAAAGGCTTAGCACACAGACTGGAGAGAATCGTACCTTTAATCTGAGCACCAGGATCCATAAGCCAAAAGCAGTGAAAGGCAACAGGAGGCTCAACCCAAATAACGTCTACTTAGTCTTCCAACTCAGAAACTGGTCAACCAAAGTGCAAAGACCTAAAATGTGAACATGCCCTGTCTGTAGTGTGCCACTGATATCACTCACAGCACAGTCATTTGGAAAAAGCGAGATGGGTCCTGGTTTTCTCTTCGGCAACAAGTTCAAAAGAAAACGATTCTATATTTTCTCTTTTTAGGATTATATGATAACAAACAACAATTTAGCTGACTTTTTTTCCCCTAGTGAGTGTTTTTAAGTGTCATGTAGTCACTCTTGTAGTCAAAACACAAATTAGTCCATAGAAGTGAATGATTTTTTTTTTCTACTTTTTGTGCTGAAGAAAAGGCAACTCTTCTAGGAAGCTACTCTTAGAAGAGCCATGTAGAAGAGGTCTCTGGCCCAGGTTTCCAAACAAATTAGTTCAGAGGGAAATTCAGCAGAGAGCAAGTGTTATTTAGATCTAGAATAATAGGATCCTCCAACATCATGGTTGGAATAAATCTTAGAGGTCATCTCCATGCATAAATTCTCCTTTCAGAGTCCTTGTAAAGTAACCATTCAATCAACTTCAGATTGAATGGTAGAAAGTTGGTAGAAAGTTTGTCCATATTTTGAGCTAAAATATTTTCCACTATGATGACGTCTCCTCATTGGCTCTCACTCTGCCCTTAACATCCCTTTATCCTTGAAGGGGTGTCAAATCTCTGTCATGGGACAGACATTTCCTATTTAACACATCTATCAGGGTCCCTTCTATACTCTCTTCACCATCCTTCACTTCAGTTCAGTTGCTCAGTTGCGACCCCATGGACTGCAGCATGACAGGCTTCCCTGTCCATCACCAACTCCTGAGCTTACTCAAACTCATGTCCATCGAGTTGTGATGGCATCCAACCATCTCATCCTCTGTCGTCCCCTTCTCCTCCTGCCTTCAATCTTTCCCAGTATCAGGGTCTTTTCGAATGAGTCAGTTCTTCACAGCAGGGGGCCCAAGAATTGGAGTTTCAGCTTCAGCATCAGTCCTTCCAATGAATATTCCGGACTGATTTCCTTTAGGATTGACTGGTTGGATCTCCTTGCAGTCCAAGGGACTCTCAAGAGTCTTCTCCAACACCACAGTTCAAAAGCATCATTTTTTTGGCCCTCAGCTTTCTTCACAGTCCAACTCTCACATCCATACATGACCACTGCAAAAACCATACCTTTGACTAGATGGACTTTTGTTGGCAAAGTGATGTCTCTGCTCTTTTAATATGCTGTCTAGGTTGGTCATAACTTTTCTTCCAAGGAGCAAGCATCTTTTAATTTCATGGCTGTAGCCACCATCTGCAGTGATTTTGGAGCCCAAAAAAATAGTCTGTTGCTGTTTCCGTTGTTTCCCCATCTATTTGCTATGAAGTGATGGGATTGCTGCTGCTGCTGCTGCTAAGTTGCTTCAGTCGTGTCCAACTCTGAGCGACCCCATAGACAGAAGCCCACCAGGCTCCCCCGTCCCTGGGATTCTCCAGGCAAGAACAATGGAGTGGGTTGCCATTTCCTTCTCCAGATGGGACTGCATACCATGATCTTATTTTTTATGAATGTTGAGTTTTAAGCCAACTTTTTAACTCTCCTCTTTCACTTTCATCAAGAGGCTTTTTAGTTTCTCTTCACTTTCTGCCATAAGGGTGGTGTCATCTGCATATCTGAGGTTATTGATATTTCTCCTGGCAATCTTGATTCCAGCTTGTGCTTCATCCAACCCAGAATTTCTCATGATGTATTCTGCATATAAGTTAACTAAGCACGGTGACAATATACAGCCTTGACGTACTCCTTTTCCTATTTGAAACCAGTCTTTTGCTCCATGTCCAGTTCTAACTGTTGCTTCCTGACTTGCATACAGATTTCTCAGGAGGCAGGTCAGGTGGTCTGGTATTCCTATCTCTTTCAGAATTTTCCAAATTTCAGAATTTGCTGTGATCCACACAGTCAAAGGCTTTGGCATAGTTAATAAATCAGAAGTAGATGTTTTTCTGGAACTCTCTTGCTCTTTCCATGATCCAGCGGATGTTGGCAATTTGATCTTTCATTCCTCTGCCTTTTCTAAATCCATCTTGAACATCTGGAAGTTCACAGTTCACATGCTATTGAAGCCTGGCTTGGAGAATTCTGAGTGTTACTTTACTAGCATGTGAGATGAGTACAATTGTGTGGTGGTTTGAATATTCTTTGGCATTGCCTTTCTTTGGGACTGGAATGAAAACTGGTCTTTTCCAGTCCTGTGGCGACTGCTGAGTTTTCCAGATTTGCTGGCACATTGAGTGCAGCACTTTCACAGCATCATCTTTTAGCATTTGAAAGAGCTCAACTGGAATTTCATCACCTCCACTAGCTTTGTTTGTAGTGATGCTTTCTAAGGCCCACTTGACTTTGCATTCCAGGATGTCTGGCTCTAGGTGAGTGATCACACCATCATGATTATCTGGGTCATGAAGAACTTTTTTTGTATAGTTCTGTGTCTTCTTGCCACCTCTTCTTAATATCTTCTGCTTCTATTAGGTCCATACCATTTCTGTCCTTTATTGTGCCCATCTCTGCATGAAATATTCCCTTGGTATCTCTAATTTTCTTGAAGAGATCTCTAGTCTTTCCTATCCTATTGTTTTCCTCTATTTCTTTGCATTGATTGCTGAGGAAGTCTTTCTTATCTCTCCTTGCTATTCTTTGGAACTCTGCATTCAAATGGGTGTATCTTTCCTTTTCTCCTTTGCCTTTCGCTTCTCTTCTTTTCTCAGCTATTTGTAAGGCCTCCTGAGACAACCATTTTGCCTTTTTGTATTTATTTTTCTTGGGGATGGTCTTGATCACTGCCTCCGGTACAATGTCAGGAACCTCTGTCCATACTTCTCCAGGCACTCTATCAGATCTAATCCCTAGAATCTACTTGTCACTTCCACTGTATAATCATAAGGGATTTGATTTAGGTCATAGCATCTTTCAGATCTTAATTTTTCTGCCAAAGGAAATACCTCCAGTTCTTTCATTAAAATGAAAAAATTACCTTGCACTTAATCACTGTGGGTACCATTGTAAGAAAGCATTTTTAAAAATCTCAGCCTAAAGTGATTTCCCCCCATATTCTTTTGCTTTCTTACCCAGAAAAACTGAAAAATCACTCAGATATTTGGGGTAAAAAAATACAATAAAATGCACTGAATATTGCCATTCTAAGCTAACTTTCTAGGCATTGTATCTTATGTGGAAGAGTAGCTTGCTTGTGTGTACCCAGAGGTTCCAGAGTCAGTGTGAAGAAGGAATTCATAGGGCCTGGACTCCCTCTTAGGCCTGTTCATGCTTTTCATGCGTGGCCACTTTTCCAATGGACTCTGAACTCTGTGTTTAATGCCTATGAAAAACAACAACAGAAGGATAAGACCCCCTCCAGACAGTAACCTTGAAGACTGTATCTAGGTTACTCATTGCCTAAGAGAAAACATACACTAATCACCCCTTCCTCCAGACAGGCCATACATTTTTCTGTATCTGTCAGAGTGTAACCTCGGGCTTATTGATTATTGGCTAACTGTTTGACTGTTTGAGCACACAGCACATAGCACGTGAATGATGGGGTTATTGGGATTGTATTTTCCTTGGTTTATGTAAATCTTAAGGAATTTGGGGTGGTGGGTTCAGACACATGCACATGGGGTATAAAAGATTTTCACAAATGCTGGTCGGGGTCCTTGGCTAAGAGGAGACTCTGCCTTGGGCCCGCCGGTGTAATAACCTGCACTCCACTCTCTGAATTGGTCCTTCTGAGTGAGTTTGTTTCCCGGAACGCGTGGCTATAACAAGTGGAAGTTGCCATGCCATTTTCAAAGATTCCCCATTCCAACCTTCTTCTTCCCAACTCTATTTAAAGCATAAAGTCATGCAAGAAACATAAGAGGCCATTATGGTTTTCTTCAACTACAGAGACATATTAACTTATACTTTCCTTAGCTTGACAAATGTTTCTAGTTTCAGGGAGGAAATGATTCCATGGAAAGTAATTAATGAGATTTCTACTTTAAATATTATGACACTACCTCAAGATAAATAAATATATTTGAGAAACCATGAAAAGTAAAGTGACTATAGACATGGTACATGCTTGCATGCTAAGTCCCTTCAGTCGTGTCTGACTCTTTGCAACCCTACAGACTGTAGCCTGCCAGGCTCCTCTGTCCGTGAGATTCTCCAGAGAATAATGCAGTGGGTTGCCATGCTTGCCTTCAGGGGATCTTCCCAACCCAGGGATCGAACCCAGGTTCTTTACCACTAGAGCTACCTGGGAAGCCCATGGACATGGCAGTGGAACACAGAGAAACACCACAGAGGCTTCTCAGCAGTGGGGTGAGGTTCCAGGATTCAACTGAAGGTATTTATGAGGAGCAGTAAATAATTGGGGGTAGGGCCTAGAGGACATATGTAATGACTCTCAGAGTGTCCTGAGTATTTAAATCATACCTTATAGAATGGTGCCCAAAGCTGATTCATTTTGTATATGTCTCCGCTTATAGATACACAGGTATATTTTTCCTCAAATGTTGCACTATATAGAACTATTACTAGGAGGCAAGAATAAACAATGGATTAAAGACAATCTCTTTAACAAGTGGTGCTGGGAAAACTGGTCAACCACTTGTAAAAGAATGAAAGTAGAACACTTTCTAACACCATACACAGAAATAAACTCAAAAATGGATTAAAGATCTAAACGTAAGACCAGAAACTATATGTTCTCCTCTCCTAGAGGAGAACATAGGCAAAACACTCTCTGACATAAATCACAGCAGAATCCTCTATGACCCACCTCCAAGAATTCTGGAAATAAAAGCAAAAATAAACAAATGGGATCTAATTAAAATTAAAAGCTTCTGCACAACAAAGGAAACTATAAGCAAGGTGAAAAGACAGCCTTCGGAATGGGAGAAAATAATAGCAAATGAAGCAACTAACAAAGAACGAATCTCAAAAACATACAAGCAACTCCTATCGCTCAATTCCAGAAAAATAAACGACCCAATCAAAAAATGGGCCAAAGAACTAAATAGACATTTCTCCAAAGAAGACATATGGATAGCTAACAAACACATGAAAACATGCTCAACATCACTCATTATCAGAGAAATGCAAATCAAAACCACAGTGAGGTACCATTTCACACCAGTCAGAATGGCTGTGATCCAAAAGTCTACAAGCAATAAATGCTGGAGAGGGTGTGGAGAAAAAGGAACCCTCTTACACTGTTGGTGGGAATGCAAACTAGTATAGTCACTATGGAGAACAGTGTGGAGATTCCTTCAAAAACTGGAAATAGAACTGCCTTATGATCCAGCACGTAGAAGGCAATGGCACCCCACTCCAGTACTCTTGCCTGGAAAATCCCATGGATGGAGGAGCCTCGGGGGCTGCAGTCCACGGGGCCGCAAAGAGTCGGACACCACTGAGCGACGTCACCTATAGAGCTCATTCATGTCCTAAATAGGATTTTGCTTTTCAGAACAAATGAGCGTGTGTGCTCAGTTGTGTCCAATTCTTTGTGACCCCATGGACTGTAAGCCCACCAGGCTCCTCTGTCTGTGGAATATTCCAGGCAAGAATACTGGAATAGGTTGCCATTTCCAGCTCCAAGGGATCTGCCCCACCCAGGGATTGAACTCACGTCTTCTGCATTGACAGATGGATTCTTTACCATTGTGCCACCTGGGAAGCCCCAGAATAAATGTAACAGTGTACTTACTTCTCATAAGTATAATATTGATTTCCAAAAGATCGTGACTCTATCCAGTTGGTCATTAAGCTTCTTGTAAGTTACTAGTCAGTTATTGTCCACCCTGTTATATTGTTATAGCCTATTACCTTCATTAGTTAGTCAGAACTTACCTCTAGGGTTAAGGAAAAGTAACTAACAAGAAATATTGCTATTGGTTACATTTTATAATTAACATACTTCCCTTAACTTAAAGATAGCATATTGGAGACATTCTGCTCTTATTAACATATTTCTCTCAATGGTCTGATTAGCAGTACAGCAATTTCCCATAGAGGCTAATAACTCCAATTCTGGAGTTAGCTTTAAATTCAAATCTCTTTAAGCAAGTAATCTTAGGTTTCCTTTATCAGCCTCAGTTTTCTCAAATGCAAAATCGAACCAATTTACCTATTATTATGTAGGGTTGCTGTTTTGTTAAATGACATGACCCATGTGCCTAACTGGCCCTGGAATGCTCTAGTTTCCCATCATATCTTTCACAATCAGACTTCCTTCTTGAAGCCTACCTCAAACTGCCTCTTGCATCTCATAACATGCAGGTAGATTGTCCATTGAACTAATTCTTTAAAAATCTTGCTCATTTTTGCTTTCTATACTTCATAGTTGTGATGTGTAGCTAATAAGATACATAGCTACAGATATCAATTTATATGATAAAATTGGGGTTTTATGACAGTTTTTGTTTGCTTAATATCTTAGAATTGACCACTTGTCACTTTGTATCTTATTTTAGAGAAAAAGAAAACCTATCAATAATTGAAACATCCCTTTATTCAGCTTTCACACTATTAAACTAAAAATTCTAACTTAATTTTACTAAACTATATTATTAGAAAAACTTAAGTAGTACTATAAATGAGACAGTGGATAGTGTTAACTTCTGTGTCTACTTTTCTATTTTCTTTGAATAGAAATTCTTGTTTGTGTCCTGGTTCAAACAAAGAGTGTTTTTGGCTCAAATAATGAATGATAACTATAAATTCCATCTTTCAGTCAGTGAAATTGGTTTGTAAATCTTCAGTTCTGAGACAGTTTCAGTGATAGAATNAAAAAAAGAACTATTACTGAACCAGACTCATTTGTTAGTTGCACAGCAAGCCAGACACTAAAATACTGAGGTTTGCAGCAAAGAAGGAGTTTATTCACAAAGCAACCAAACAAGGATATGGGAGAACAAGTCTCAGATCTGCCTCCCTGAAGGTAAGGGGCTGGAGGTATACGGAATAAAGAAGCAGGGTGGTCTTGGGTGTGGAGAAAGGTCCTTGGAGGTAGGGAAAAGGTAAGGTCATCAGTGTTCCATGCAGGTGTACTTGGGTTACATGCTTCTTCATGGTATGCATATTCAAAAATGGAAGCCCTTAATGTGACCTGACAGTGGAGTTTTTGGCCTTTTGATGTCAGAAGGTCATTTATTGACATGTCCTATTTTAAAGTTGGTGGTTCCAACCAGTCTTAGCCAGCCTGCACTGGATAAGAGTTGAATCCAGGTTACTAAAAAGCAATGTAAGCTCTTGTTACCATAGAAACCCATATGTTAGAGGTATTACCTATAGGAGTGGTTAAGGAGTCTTGTGATGCATTAGGTAGGCTGTGTGAAGCTTGGAGGATATGCAAGTAAAGAGAGGGGGGAAAAAAAGAAAGAACTAAAGCAAGCTTAATCAGTGAAGGGAATTTACAAGTAGAAGGGTTTTTAACAAGCTGTTCCTTTATCTGTTGTTCTGTAAAACAGGCTCAAGTATTTCTGCTAGTCATCAGCCTCTGTTAATCCTATGGGGCATGGTTTCTGAATATCTTCTTTAAGCTCAAGGCTATTTTGATTTCAGTATTTAGGGGACATGGTAAGTAATTGAGAGACTTTACTTTCTCACAGCTGCCAGTATTTTAGAATTCTCCCAAGATTGCTTAATCTAAGAAAATTCTAGCCTTTTAAACATTACCTCCAGGGAAGTTGTTATAAATTCAGAAACAAAACATTATGACTCATATAGAATTATAGGATTTTAAGGTTAATTTTCAGCCAGACTTTGACTCTTGGCAATTCTCCTCCTCCTCCTGCTTTATAAGCATGCAATCTTTTAAACAAGAAATGAAATTCTAAGTGTTTCCAATGCCAAAAAGGAGAGAATTGATAAAATACAGTGGGAATTTTCTGAAGTCCATACTGTTTCCTTGATTAAAAACATTGTGAGCCTGACAATCCCTTGGGATTCCTTAAAATTATTCTATGAAACAATCATAATGACATATAGTTGTTAGTGAGGCATCCTTATAAGATTAATTTCACCATCCAGCTGTTGAGATGTTTGCTACCATTTTATTCACTTTATTCTTGAAATAGCATATTAGAAAATACAAATAAAATGAAATCTCAGTATAATGAGATTGAGATTGTTATTATCTTACCAGCTTTATTCAACATGAAATCTTTTAAGAAATACAGTGAACTAAGCACTGTATGGTGCATATTCTCAAATAATGAAATACCTGCAGAAAACTTGTAGTGACTTATTTTTGTCTGTGGCTGTGATGCCGCTTAGTAATTCATGGGCTTTTGCCAGGAAGTTTAGTCTTCTTAAAAGACATTACCAATTGTCACATTCATCAAAGGAACGACAGCATATTTGCATTTTGTTTTCAGTGAGTTGTTTTTGTTTTTTGGCTGCACCATGCATTTGGGATCTTAGTTCCCCAACCAGGGGTCCAACCCGCGCCCCCTGCGTAGAAAGTCTTAACCACTGGACCACCAGGAAAGTCCATAGCATACTTTCATTTTGCTAAAGCCAAGGAAAATTCTTTAGAATAAATGTAAATAAACCCCATCAACATGACCACAAGTAGAGTCAATATATAACCAATATTCTGTTCATCTGACCAAAATAGGGAACCAAATAATTCTCAAATCTATTCAAACCTGTTTTACAGGAAGCATCACATTTTAGCTGCTTGCTGTGGTCTTTATTCTACTTGGTGGTGAAAAGAACCATCTTTGTCTTAAAGGCATAGCTTTTATCCTATTCTAGACACTTGCGCAATGGATGCAGAGAAAAAAGTATAAAACAATGAAGAAAAAATGCTTCTAAGATACAAATGGGTTTCCAGGTGGCTCAGTGGTAAAGAATCCACCTGCCAGTGCAAGAGATGCAGGAGACATAGGTTCAATCCCTGGGTTGGGAAGATCCCCTGGAGAAGGAAATGGCAACTCACTCCAGTATTCTTACCTGGGAAATCCCAACAGCAGAAGAGCCTGGAGGGCTACAGTCCATAGGGTTGCAAAAGACTCGGACACAACTGAGTGACTGAGCACAATCACAGAACATAAATAGTTGAAGTAATCTGGTTCTTTCATAAAGTGATATGAGTGTCTCTGCTTTTCCAAAAAAGCCCAGAAAAAATTGACAAATATTTAGCCCCAGTGTTGCCAATAAAAAAAAACCAAGCTCATTCTAGATGGGTAGATTAGATCTATTTTTTTTTTAACCTATTCACAAAGAGTCTACTTAGTGGATACCTTCTAAAGAAAGACCTGCTCCAGAGGCAACATGGGAATTTTCTGGTTACGTGAAGCTTGTACACAAGCTATAGCTTGAGAGTATTCCCCATTCGAGGATTGCTTGGTTACTGCAAATTGAATAAAGTAGCTCAGGCTTTGGATTTATCTGAAGTTTGACCGTTTTCTGGAAATTAAAAAAAATTTGACATTCAATAATGCTGTGAATTTAGAGGTTTAGTTCAACTCAAGATTTACTTGATTTTTGGCATTAAAGCCCTTGTTGGTTTAAGGTCATTCTGGTTTTAAAGCCAAAATGGCCTCTTTCAGCCACTCCTGTGCTTTCAGTAAGTGGACCTAAAACCCAACAACTTGATACAAATAATTTACAATTCTACCTGGTTTTCCCCCAAATCAAGCAAAAGTCTCACAGAATATATCATCCTATCAATAAGACTGGCTTTGATATTAGCTATATATAGGATAAGTACACGTATAAGCATTATATTCTATAATAATGTGCTGCTGTGCTAAGTCTCTTCAGTCGTGCCAGACTCTTTGTGACCCTATAGACCGTGGCCCACCAGGCTTCTCTGTCCATGGGATTCTCCAGGCAAGAATACTGGAGTGGGTTGCCATGTCTTCCTCCAGGAGATCTTCATCGTCCCAGGGATTGAACCCGCATTTATTAAAATAAGATTAAACTCTTACGTCTCCTCACTGGTAGGTGGGTTCTTTACCACTAGTGCCACCTGGGAAGTCTATAATAATCGAACTGATCAAGCAGAGATACAGATCATTTGAAAACTAAAAAGTCTACTTAGGAGAAAAGTTAAGGATATTAAGATATAGGATCAATACACAATAAAGCCTAAATATTCATTTGGGAATGTTTCACAAAATAAAAAAAATGTTTTATTTCTCACATAGAATTGTCATAGAATATCAGGTAAATGTCAGGCAGCACCTTACAGGCAAATCTTTATCCTGTAGGTAAATTCAGTTTGCCTTTTTATTAGCCTCTGTTGAAATCACTTTGGAAAAGAACTACCACTAAGGCAGCTCCTTCCATTTTTTCAAGTCACAGGAGTACTTCCATATATTGAGCTGAATTCTACTACAGTGTCCAAGTCAAGCTTGGCTTACTCCTCTTCATTCCACATGACTCCCGTTCCACCACTGAATGCTATTCCTCACAACTTCCTCCCAGATGTCTCTACAGAGAGTCACACATCCCTAATTAGCTCATGCCCTTGTTCATTTTTTGATTGAATATTTATTGAGTATCTATTAGATACCA
>SJYT01064876.1:158438-186610 GCA_006410635.1 Cephalophus harveyi
GGATGAGGAGAGAGACGCCCTCCTTTCCCGGCCTGTCCTTCCACGTTGCTTCCCTGCAGCCCCAGTGACTGGGTCTCCTGCCGCGTTGTGAGTCACTGCCTGTCGTCTCTGCCCACGCCCGAGAGCAGCCTGCTGGAGGGGAGCGCTGATCCTAACGTGCGCCTCTGGACCAAGGGTCAACAGTTAGTAACAGACGAGGCCAGGCCCGCTGTGCCACCACCTGCCAGAGGTGCCGTCACCTCCCCGACCTTGCCTGCAGACAGATTCCTGCCTCCTAAAACAGGACAGTGCCCTCGGGGGCAGGGATTGGCTGGGCTGGGCGCCACGAAGAGGAAAAATAGGAGGAAAAAATAGAAAAGGAAATAGAAAACAAAAATAGAAGGAGAAAAATCTTCAAGAGACTCTGACCTGAGACTTCCCAGACAGGGAGCAGCCATGCAAAGCCCAAGGTTTTCCTCGAACGATTCCAGAACAGCTATCTAAAAAACTGGCTTAATTACCTCTCTTGTCCCTTCACTAAGGACCCTCACGGGAATGTGAGGAAAGAGTAAAAAGGCCGAAGGAGAACTTGCCCAGAGCTTTTTCCTCTCCTGTGTGAAGCCAGAAATGAATGGGAAACACGAGACTAGCCCGACAGGGAGGAACAGAAGGAGAAACGGGGCTCCTGCTCCTGCTAGGAGTGACCGTGTTCCTTCTGCCAGAGTCCAGGTACAGAGAAGGCGCCGCCTGCGACAGGGAAGGTGGCTGGAGGATGAGGAGCCCTGACCTGGCTCTCCGGGCTGTGCCTGGGGTCAGGTTTATTTTCCTCAGCTGGGAGTGTCTGACAGTGTCCATCACGCAGTCACAAACAGGCTCAGGCACCTGTGAGCTTCCCCGGGCACCCAGTCACCACGGAGCAGGTGGCTGCGGGTGGCGCCCCAGGAAAGAGACAGTCCTGGGCTCAAAGATTTTGCATCTGGGCAGCCAAGCCCATCAGGAGACCCAAGAGACCCCTTGCCTCATTGAAAGAAACACGATGAGGGGGGGGGTGTCGTTTGACATAATCATTGCATCACATCCTCACACCCCGGGGGCGCTGTCTCCTGTGCCAACATGGTGAACTGCCGGGAGCCAGTGTGAGGAATCCCGCCCGTGACAAGGTCATGCGGTAGGAAGCCTGGCAAACGCAAGGCATGTTCAGGTTTCAGGGGTTCCCCCTGGAATTTCCCGAGCATCCACCCCCCAAAGAATAAGAATCTGCCGGCCTTTGTACTCTGCTTTTCCACTCTTCTGATATTCTCTGGAAAAGTCAATTCAAGGCTTTAGTCTTCTGCATTTGAAAGGGATGTTTCAGGTAAACGCCCTCTGATAACTCTCTAGCTTGCTTGCCTAACAGGTTCCCACCCCCCGTGTCTCCTCTTCCTACTTTAATTTCAGGCTGAATTCCCATCTGGAGCGGGCGGCTCATCATGTCTACTTACTTGCCCTGGCTTTCAAGGACTGTGAGAGAAAGTGTCCAAGGCGGGGCACTTTCCAAAATTCGAACGGACGCCGGTGGCCTCACGTAGATGATGCAAACTTCTTGTCTGAAGTTTTATTAGTTCAGCTCGTAAACCAAGTTATTCAGCCTCTTTTCTCCACTTAATTTTCCTACTAAACTATCTCTTTCTAATCTAATCTAATATTAATAAATAAGTTTTCCTCGCCGACGCCGTCCACCCTTCGAATTCCCTGGACCCCCCGGGGCTGGACCCCGGCAGTGAACTGCCTACCATTCAGTTCAGGTTCAGCCACCACCCGAGCTTTGTGACTCAGGACCACAAAAGTTGGAGGAGCTCCTTCTGGGAAGATGGTCCATGGTTTCAGTGTGGTGAGAGCGTTCATGGGGAGCAGATAGTTCTTCAGTTCCTTCAGTACTCAGAGGCTTCCAGTAGATCTTGTTGAAGATGAGCACTGTGTTTCTGCCGATCATCTGTTTGGAAATGAGAGCCGCCTGGGCCCGTTTCTGGTGGAAGTTTACGCTGGCCTTTGGTTGGAGGGTGTGTGGAGAGTAGAGGCCAGCATTCCTCAACCCTAGTCTTTCCCAGCCCAGCCAGCTTACCTGGGAGCCTGGCACCCTGGCCGATTGCACAGTATAATTTTAGACTCTGAGTCACCTTAAGTTCTCTTCTTGATATCATTTTGCATTAAACTCAGCAGCATTCTAGAACCTTGGTTTCTCCTTGGACAGACAGGTAGGCCTTCCAGATGCCTAACCTTCCGAAGCAGAGAGGCCTGGGCAGATGAAAGGGTTCTGTATATGAGATGCCCACTCCCCTGGGACAGCTAGGTATTGGTACAGGATCTGACACTTCCATCCCTGCAAATAACTCACACCAGGCTGCCCTAGGCAAGACAGTGAAACACATCCAATTCATCCAAGACTTTTCCATCTCTCCTTATGTCAACACTGGCCAGCACATCCTTCCATTCCCACCAAACGGACCTTCATGCAGTAAATGTCCCTTGACATTTTTTTCACCAAGCATTATGTGCCAGGCTCTGGTCCAGACTGTGGAGGTGATACAGTGAAGATGATACTTGCTATATACATTTTCTTTTATATTTTCTACAGATACCAGGACAAAATGAACGTCAATCAAGTGTCCTCTTAAATAGAAAAATAAGTTACAAAGGGGAAGCCAGCAATAGAAGCCTGGCTGTGGGGAGGGAGTGGCAGGGGCTTCTCAGAGCAGTTGGGGTGCGATAAGCCTCAGTAGTCCCTGCCATGTGCCCCCACCTCCCCCAACCTGCCAGACACAGCTTTCCTGCTGGCTGCCTTCGATGTCCTTAGTCGACTCTCTTGTTTCTAATCATGGTAGGATTTGATCAAAGGTGAGAACCAATCCCTGCCGTATTTAAAGCTGAATGATACAGGACAGACTAAGGAGCTAGCAATAGCCACTTAATAATTATCAAATCCCAATGACACACTCTTACAACATTAGACTTACATTTGTAATGTTGTCTTCATGAGAACTACTCTGTAGTGACATCTGATGAAGTTATATCTTTTCAAGACCCTCCTCTAATCCCTCATTTCCCCCAAATGAGTTCATTTTTCCTTCAATATGAGTTACCCTTCCCCTAGGCTCACACGACGTATTGCTAGTCCTTCTTAATAGCAGTTCACACGCTGGGTTTGCACTGCAATTGTTTCTGAGTGAGTCTTTTTCCTTTCCATTGAACTGGAAACTCCTGGGGTAACAGGCAGGTGTTGTCACCTCTGCATAACTTACGTACATAGTACGTAAGTGACAGAAGCTCTCCATGAATGGACCACTTTTTTTTTTTTTTGGCTGTGCTGTGTGGCACGCGGGATCTTAGTTCCCTGACCAGGGATTGAACCCAAGACCCTGCATTGGAATCGCAGAGTCTTAACCAGTGGACTACTAGAGAAGTTCCACAGGCGAACTCCTCTTAAAGAACTCAGTCTTTGATTTCAGACAGACCTGCACTCAAAATCTGATTCTGTCTCTTACTAACAAGGTGAACTCAAGCTACTTGATTAACCACCCTGAGCCTCAGTTTCCTCATCTGCAAAATGGAGACAACAGTTACTCAAAGGAGTTCTAAAGATAGTACCAGGAATAAGGTAGTTACGCTGTACTGTCTGACCATGTTATAATGACGATGGTGGGTGACGATGTAACATCTTCAGCTTCTGTGCATGAGCAATGTAATAAAACAGATACCACCAGAAAACAGTTAAGAATTTCCAAAGTCTTCCTCACACCACCCATGCTAGAGATGCTCTAGTTGGTGGCTGGAATTTCTCTAGTAAAAGAGAAGGTTGGCAGTGCTGCAGGAATAGACAGATGAATCATAATGCTTGCAGACATCCTCAATGAAAGTAAAAAGAAGAGCAGCTGAAAAGATACATAAAAGAGCTTTACTGCGTCCTTTTGTTAACCACTCAAAAAGAATATAGTTCAGTCGGTAAAGAATCTGCCTGCAATGCGGGAGATCCAGGTTTGATTCTGGGGTCGGGAAGATTCCCTGGAGAAGGAAATGGCAACCCACTCTAGTATTCTTGCCTTGAGAATCCCAGGGACAGAGGAGCCTGGCAGTCTAGTCCATGGAATTTCAAGGGTTGGACACAACTTAATGACTAAACCACCACACAGCCAAAAAAAAAAGATAATGTTTTGATCATCAGTATTTCTGTGGAAACTTCTGACAAAATTAACATTCCAACTTAGGCCAAATCTAGAGTCATCTTAATGGAAATTGCCACCTCCCTCCCCACCCCCCTACTTTTTTTGCCAAGTTATTTGCTCCCAGAAGCTCATGTCCGTGGAGAGAGATTCTACTACACAGGAGCAGTTTAAGCACATTTTGGAAGCGTGGACCTTTGTGACAACATCAAGTTAAAGCCATGCCTCTACTCAGGATACAGGCCTTAGCTTGGATGAAAGGTGAGTCATAACAGCAACAGCTGAAAACCAGGACCATTTCTTAAAGATGTCACCTCTAATTTGCTGTGTGACTCAAACCAGGGCTCTGTAACAACCTAGAGAGGTGGGAGGTGGAAGGGGGGTTCTAGAGGGAGAGGACTTAGGTATACCTATGGCTGACTTATGTTGATGTGTGGCAGAAGCCAATGCAATATTGAAAAGCAATTGTTCTTCAACTAAAAATAATTTTTTTAAAAAATGTGGCCTCTAAGGTAAATGACACTGTATTTCTTCTCCCCAGTCAACTTTTACACACAGGCAAAATCGATTTAAAATAAAGATGCCAGCTGGCACTTAAATTGAAAAGAGGTCATGAGAAGGCAAGGAGACAGAATGAGAAGGAAGGGCCACCACTTACTTTTGGGGACTTCAGTGAGGGAGAATGGTGGTGACCCTAGGATATTTCAACAGAAAAGCCACTGGACTCTGAATCCAAAGATCCAGATATGAGTCCTGATTCCTTCACTTGAGAGATGAGAGATCTTGAGATACTAACTCATCTCTTAGGACCTCTGTTCCTCATCTCAAAAATGGAGATGAAAATACATCACTGACCTCACAGGGAAGTGAGTGAGTGAGATGGGAAACAAAGTGAAAGTGAAAGTCGCTCAGTCATGTCTGACTTTTGGCGACCCCATGGACTATGCAGTCCACGGAATTCTCCAGGCCAGAATACTGAGTGGGTAGCCTTTCCCTTCTCCAGGGGATCTTCCCAACCCAGGGATCAGCCCAGGTCTCCCGCATGGCAGGCGGATTCTTTACCAGCTGAGCCACAAGAGAAGCCCATGGGAAACAAACGCACCTTGTAAATGAAACAGCCACATCAATTTTATTTTATTTTAATTTATGCCACACTTAACCGCAAGGAGAATCTTAGTTCCCCGACCAGGAATTGAACCTGTATCCACTGTAGTAGAAGAGCAGCCTTAACCACTGGACCACCAGGGAAGCTCCATTCATTTTAAAGCAATTGTTTTGGACCCAGTTGACTTTGTGAAGTATGTAATAAGAGGAGCAAAATGGATCAAAATACTAACAATGGTATTTATAATGTTGTGTTTAGGGCAACAATTTTGCTTGAATTCTTATTTATACTTCTCTTTACACCTCATTATCTTGCCAACCTTTCCACACTGAGAGTGTATTAAATTTGCAATCAGAGAAGGTAACATTAACTAGTTAATATATGTGTGGCTTAGAGATATATACTATGTAGGGAAAGCATAAAAGAATATGGAAGAGTGTTACAGATTGACACCAAGACAAGGTTACATTGGGCTAAGAAAAGAGACAGGTTGGAGAAGAATGCATGGAGGCTCCAACTATATTTGTAAAGATCAAATCATGGGTACACAGGTATTTTTAAAAATGATTTGTGTGTTTTATAGATTTTAAATATTTCATTATAATTTTTAAAACAAAGTATCAACGCTGGGTACAAAGGATTATGCACAAAGAAGTTTATTAAAGGGTTATTTGCAATAGTCAGAATATTTTAAACTGGGGCACTTCCCCAGGAGTCCAGTGGCTAACACTTTGTGCTTCTACTACAGGGGCATGGGTGCAAACCGGGTCAGGGAACTAAGATCCCACATGCTGCTCACTGTGGCCAAATATGTATACTAAGTGTCCAACAAAAGAAAATTACTAAATCATGGCACGGTAAAAAAGGGAGGATAATATTAATATTGTTGTGAGCATCCTATGAACGCTAAATCACCTCATTTCGCTGAACGAGCCACTGCCTCTACCATTGAGAGTGGAAGATGATAGAAAACTCGCAGCTGATTGAAAATTTGATTCCTCTTCATTCTCTCCAGTATTGTATTAAGCCTATGATAGGTCTAAATGTATCCACTAGATGAGTGAGTTAGAAATGTTCAGTCAGTATTGCACATCATCCCATAACATGTAAGAATATTTAACACTTACACAAAGAGAGTTGAAGGAAAAATCTGAAAGGCCCAAGCGAGGTCACCACTATCAAGATCTACAAAACTTAGCCTTTCTTTAGCACACTTGCCTCTTTACTTTCCAGATGAGAAGGTTTGATTTGGGTTGACTTTCTGTTTCCTTCCTCTTATCAAGTTGTGAAAATAAGGGGACAGTTTCTCACTTATTTCACTAGCCCATATGACTGATATTATATTGTAATGGACCTTGCCAAGGATTTGATATTTCTGTTTACCTGCTTCTGCACATCTTATCTAAGAATCCTAAGGAATGTAACTTTCAAGTCAATGATTAAATACAACTGGCTTTTTGCTCTGTTCTCCAGTGGTTAAACCGTGATCTTGCAGCTTAAGGTAAGTTTTTTCCATTTTAAAACATCAAAAATAACATTTTATAAATGTGTATGTTGCTGATGCAGACATGGCTGCCAGCCACTAGGTGTCGCAATGGTGAATTACAGACTCCTCTCAGAGGGATTTCCCTGGTGGCTCAGACAGTAAAGCATCTGCCTACAATGGGGGAGATTGGGTTTAATCCCTGGATCGGGAAGATCTCCTGGAGAAGGAAATGGCAACCCACTCCAGTATGCTTGCCTGGAAAATCCCATGGATGGAGAAACCTGGTAGGCTACAGTCCATGGGTCGCAAAAAGTATTCCCCAGGAGTCCAGTGGCTAACACTTTGTGCTTCTACTACAGGGGCATGGGTGCAAACCGGGTCAGGGAACTAAGATCCCACATGCTGCTCACTGTGGCCAAATATGTATACTAAGTGTCCAACAAAAGAAAATTACTAAATCATGGCACGGTAAAAAAGGGAGGATAATATTAATATTGTTGTGAGCATCCTATGAACGCTAAATCACCTCATTTCGCTGAACGAGCCACTGCCTCTACCATTGAGAGTGGAAGATGATAGAAAACTCGCAGCTGATTGAAAATTTGATTCCTCTTCATTCTCTCCAGTATTGTATTAAGCCTATGATAGGTCTAAATGTATCCACTAGATGAGTGAGTTAGAAATGTTCAGTCAGTATTGCACATCATCCCATAACATGTAAGAATATTTAACACTTACACAAAGAGAGTTGAAGGAAAAATCTGAAAGGCCCAAGCGAGGTCACCACTATCAAGATCTACAAAACTTAGCCTTTCTTTAGCACACTTGCCTCTTTACTTTCCAGATGAGAAGGTTTGATTTGGGTTGACTTTCTGTTTCCTTCCTCTTATCAAGTTGTGAAAATAAGGGGACAGTTTCTCACTTATTTCACTAGCCCATATGACTGATATTATATTGTAATGGACCTTGCCAAGGATTTGATATTTCTGTTTACCTGCTTCTGCACACCTTATCTAAGAATCCTAAGGAATGTAACTTTCAAGTCAATGATTAAATACAACTGGCTTTTTGCTCTGTTCTCCAGTGGTTAAACCGTGATCTTGCAGCTTAAGGTAAGTTTTTTCCATTTTAAAACATCAAAAATAACATTTTATAAATGTGTATGTTGCTGATGCAGACATGGCTGCCAGCCACTAGGTGTCGCAATGGTGAATTACAGACTCCTCTCAGAGGGATTTCCCTGGTGGCTCAGACAGTAAAGCATCTGCCTACAATGGGGGAGATTGGGTTTAATCCCTGGATCGGGAAGATCTCCTGGAGAAGGAAATGGCAACCCACTCCAGTATGCTTGCCTGGAAAATCCCATGGATGGAGAAACCTGGTAGGCTACAGTCCATGGGTCGCAAAAAGTCGGACACGACTGAGCGACTTCATTTCACTCAGAGGGTTGCCAGGACAGATCTTTAAGCAGAAAAATGAACTGGGTTTGTTTTCAGCCCCTCAAGGCCCCTGCTTCTGCTCTGTTCATTAAACAGATTAGTGATCTCTCCCTAACTTTCAGGAAATGGCCCCACAGAGTTTTGTGTGAATATGAAAACACAGATGGCTTCACCAGGACTATTTGGCATCCCTCTAACCTAAGGCTGACATTTTTACCCTAGGGATTCCCCACTCCACTTATCAGTGGAAAACACTTAATATATTCTTTCAATTCTTTTCTTTCTTCCCCTTGTTGCTAATATTTCCTTGGCTTACTTCCACCCTGTGACCCCTGGTTTCATAACCAGGGGTTATGAACCTGATGCAATTTAGGGAACACTTCCTAAGTTTTCCTGCAGAACCTCTGCAGAGCTGCTGGGGGAAGCCATTTGTGCTGACGTTAAGGTAGACATTTCTCTGTGGTGCAGAAGGCGGCTGAGGGAGGTACAGGGTCTTGACCTTGAGAAACAATTCAGAAATTGTGTGTAAGGGACCACAGTAATAAAAGGCATATCCAAAAAAGAGGAAAATGTGACCAGGAGAATATCCTATAAGAAATAAAATAAATTAAAATAAGATCTAATCAACTCTATTATACATGCTTCCCTTTTGTGCTATGCGTGTACGTCAGGGAAGCTGCTGGGACCATCTGTTAAATGTTTATTTCCATTATTACTTCTGAGGTGCCAAAAATCCTGTAATGAAAAGGAGAAAATAACCTTTAAGATTGTTGGAAAATGATCAAGAAAAAACCAGAAGCCAAGTTCAGGCTCAAGTTCTGTCTTCCTTTTTTATACCAGAAAGTTCTAGAAACAGGCAAGTTCACCTTCTCAGGGAATGACTACCTATATAGATTGTTGATACCACTTCTTTACGGCAGAAGGAAGGGGACTCTTGGGAGGAAGACAACCTGTCATTTGTCGATACTTCTTTGAAAGGGCAGAGGAAATAGAGCAAAGACAGGAAACAAAGCTTCTACTTTCCTTCTTAGCTCTTTTGGAAAAAAAGTTTTGAGAAGAAGGATGAAGTCGTCAGCCAAAATAAAGTACAAATGCTTGTCTGTACAATTTGATTATTCACGCTTTCCTTGCCCACAGTTAGTCTGAATAATCAAATACTGAGTGACCCAAAAAGGCTGAAAGACAATGAGGCATTTTAGGGTGGCCTCACGTGCTCCTGGGGTTTAATCCTGCTCGCTGACATCCAAGAAGGGCCTCATAATGGAGAAACTGAACACAAAAATAATTAACATCCCCGAACGAACCTTGAAAGCTTGTGTTCACATTGGATTAAGTTTATAAGAGGAGAACCTGGGTTTTTCTATTCTCTGAACTGTAAGAATTTGGATAGATTAAAAACTTAAACTGCCAGCAGCTTCAGAGTCAATTACCCTGAATCTCATTGCCAAAAACTAATTTTAGTTGGTGAAAAGGAAAGTGAGAGTCTACTGTTTTGGCCCAGACTTGCAAATGACAAATTGTCATTTTTTCCCTCCACCTAAATAAAAGCTTCTACTTAAACATTGGAGAGATCCCCGGAGAAGAGAAAGGCTACTCACTCCAGTATTATGGCCTGGAGAATTCCATGGACTGTATAGTCCATGGGGTTGCAAAGAGTCAGACACGACTGAGCAACTTTTCACTTTTGTAAGACTGTTGCGTATTGTTCTCACAACCCAACCAGGCAAGTATTTAATCCATATGTTCCAGAGGAGAAGCCAAGGCGCAGGAATATAGAGCAACTTTCCCAGGATCTTATAGCTGGCGTTGGAACCAGGGCCTGGATACAGGTGATCTAGTTCCAGAACTGCCTCTATAGAGCATATGGAAAGGTTTTCCACCTCTGGGATATTATAAAGATGGTAAGATGCAAGTAAACCTTTAAATTATGGAATTAGAGCTTACCAGCCACACAAGAGGAGAAGGCAATGGCACCCCACTCCAGTACTCTTGCCTGGAAAATCCCATGGACGGAGGAGCCTGGTAGGCTGCAGTCCATGGAGTCGCTAGGAGTCAGACACGACTGAGCGACTTCACTTTCACTTTTCACTTTCATGCACTGGAGAAGGAAATGGCAACCCACTCCAGTGTTCTTGCCTGGAGAATCCCAGGGACGGGGGAGCCTGGTGGGCTGCCAGCAGCAGCAGCAGCAGCAGCCACACAAGAAAAGGGAGGTGATAGCTCTAATGATTGACATAACGCTATCAAAAGCCTATGATTCTATTGATTGTGGATTCCCCTTTTTTGTCAGTGTGGTAAATTCTGGACTTGATACAACATACCTTGGCTTTTAATAGATCATTTTGGCTTTGCAAAGAAATAGCAAAATGTATCATTCTGATCGTACCACCAGGAGATCTCTCATTTCCCTATTGAAGGAGAGAAAAGAGATGAATCAAATCATTATAATTAATAAATCCCCCTCCATAGCATTGGTAAAGAACTTCTCCACGTCCTCTTGCAATTTTTTTTTTCTTTCAGTTCTTTAACTCTTAACAAAAAGGAAGCTGAGAAGATGCATGTTGTTCAGTTGCTCAATTGTGTCCAACTCTTTGCAACCCACTGGACTGTAGCCCATCAGGCTCCTCTGTCCATGGAATTTTCCAGGCAAGAATACTAGAGTGAGTTGCCATTTCATTCTCCAGGGGATCTTCCCAACCCAGAGACTGAACCCATATCTCCTGCATCTCCTGCATTGGCAGGTAGATTCTTTACCACTAAGCCACCTGGGAAGCCCATTAGAGAAGATGCTCAATTCAGTTAAGTTGCTCAGTCATGTCTGACTCTTTGAGACCCCATGGACTTACGCCAGACTTCCCTGTCCCTCACCAGCTCCCAGAGCTGGCTCAAACTCATGTCCATTGAGTCGGTGATGTCCTCCATCCATCTCATCCTCTGTTGTCCCCTTCTCCTCCTGCCTTCAGTCTTTCCCAGCATCAGGGTCTTTTCCAATAAGTCAGTTCTTCACATCAGGTGGCCAAAGTACTGGAGCTTCAGCTTCAGCATCAGTCCTTCCAATGAGTATTCAGGACTGATTTCCCTTAGGATGGACTGGTTTGATCTCCTTGCAGACCAAGGGACTCTCAAGAGTCTTCTCCAATACCACAGTTCAAAAGCATCAATTCTTTGATGCTCAGCTTTCTTTATAGTCCAACTCTCACATACAGACATGACTACTGGAAAAACCATAGCTTTGACTAGATGGACCTTTGTCAGCAAAGTAATGTCTCTGCTTTTTAATATGCTGTCTAGGTTTGTCATAGCTTTTCTCCCAAGGAGCAAGCATCTTTTAAGTCTTAATCAGTGCTAAATCAAATCAAAGATTGATTGAAACAATTTCTGGATATAACGTCCAGGTCATTCCACATCACTCACATCATGAGACACAGATACCGTTCAGGAACTATTTGGGACAAAAAAGAAAAATCAAAACATAGTTTGAAACAAAAGTGTGCATTAAGATCATCTTGTCCCTTTCTATTTCAGTGTCAAAAACTGGCATTCATTTCAGAAATCAACCTAATAGGATTGCAGGGATTCTTCATGAATACATTAAATCATTCTCAGGAAAGAAAACTACTACCGAAAAAAAAATCAATATTTTTCTTAGTTATCTCAAAATTTAAGACAGTATCAGTAATAGCACCCTAAGAGTTGTTTTTGGTTTTTATAAGCACACCACACAGCTTCTGGGATCTTCGTTCTTGGACCAGGGATTGAAGCCAGGCCCATGGCAATGAAAGCTCAGAGTCCTAACCCTGGACCACCAGGGAAGTTCCTGTCTTTTGATGTCTTTTTTTAAAAAATGGCACTCTAAAAATAATGTATACATTAAAAAATCTCACACACATCATTTTATTAGATCATTGTAACAAATATATACCAATTTTAAGAGATTAAGAAATAGATTATCCAGAGAGAGGAAATGGGGTGGGATGTGGGAGGGGGATTCAGGATTGGGATCTCATATACACCCATGGTGGATTCATGTCAATGTATGGCAAAACCAATACGGTATTGTTAAGTAAAATAAAAAATAAATTAATTAATTTATTAAAAAAAAAAGAAATAGATTAAAAAAGAGACGCCAGTACAGATGAGAAAAGTACTCACTGATATTCTAATATCTTTTAAATGTAAGCTTAAGTACCCTAAGAGTTAAACAAATGTCTAATGCCTAGTTCTCTTACTATTGGAAGTGGAGATCACGACGTGTGAGCATAGGCAGCATTAAGACACGGGGAAGTGGAGACACGGCTCTGTTCCATGTCCATTTAGAGTACAAATTTCATGGGAATCTTTCAGCCGTCTATCAGATTTCTGTCATCTTTTGTGATAACCAAAACACTAAGATAACTCCTTTTAAAGGGAAATCATTTCCTGTGACACTCTACCCTAGAAAACAAACAAAAAATTTGTGAGTAGATATTAAACAAAAATGGTACCCGCAGGGACTTCCCTGGTGGTCCAGTGGTTAGGACTCAGCACTTCCAGTGCCAGGGCACGAGTTTGATCCCTGGTCTGGAAGCTAAGATCCTGCATGCCACATGGTGCCACCAAAATAATAATAACAATAAAAAAATAAAATTAGAGATTTTAAAAAATGGTACCCACAAAGAAACTGAAATATTCTATAATGCTATGCACCTTAGGAAATGACTACAAGACAAAATGTTACATTCCATGAAAAAGGCTGCCCAACAAGCTTAGAATTCAATCGTTTATTGTGGTATCTGTTTCATTGTCCATTATCAGAATGAGGTGAATGAACTATACCAAGAATTCAATTAACTAAGACTTCATCCTTTAGACAGTAATGTACTGATACTCCATCAGATATCAAAGAATTTAAACTTGTAAAGAAATTTATAATTAAATTTTTAAATGATAAATGTTTATAATAAAGCAAGCCAGTATTTTAGCAAGTTAACTACAGAAGAACATATAAATGCTAAGGCTAAAATGAACAAGAATGGTGGTTGCTCAGGGGATAATTTAAATGAAATAAATTCTGATTTGCAAATTGAAAATGCTAACAAACAGATAGGTAGAATTTAGGAATGTTTTTAGTAGAACATGAAAAGAAAAGATAGGTGGAAAGAAGAGCAAGACAGGTTTGGGAGTCGGGAGAAATAGAGATGCATTTGTTTGGAGGTAAAGTTCAAATCTCCACATGCTTCCATTAGTAAGTGAGTTAGCTTATTTTCTCTTCTTTAATGAGGATTTGGAGACTAAGATGTGATGGAATCTTAGAGTGAAAATTAAATGTCCAGTGAGATGAGGAAAACCATCACCAGCTCCTCTCCACTCTATTCATCACCAATTCTGCACAGAAATTCTTGATTTCTGTGAATAGTAAAACCATCCAACTAGCTTATAAACCCTAATCCTTCTCCATACCTCCTCCTTTAATCTGTCATCAAATCCTATGAAGCAATGTCCTAAGTATTTCTGGAAACTGCTCACTCCTTTAGGTTCCACCACTGCAATCCATGCTCGGGCCTCCTAATGAGTCTTAGGTCTGTGCGTCTAATCCCTTCCATCCACCCCACGCAACTGCCAGCACCATCTTTCTAAATCAAGTGTTGATTATGGTATTCTACTTACCGTAAGTTTATGGCAAGTAAACTTATGTTACCATGGTGATCTCTTAGCTTTCAGACACATGAAAACTCATGGATCATACCTGATTTTCTAGCTCCATCTTCACAAACCCATACATACACATTTTGTTCCAGGAAAGTTGATTGATACAACCAGCACTCCCCACCCAATCCACCTATGTCAACTGTCACCTAACCTTTAAACTTTGACTCATGTTTGAGCCTCCACCTAACCTTTAAACTTGGACTCACGTGTGAGCCTCTTCTCTAGAATGCCTTCTTTGATCCCTCAGTCTGATCTGTACATCTTTTTCACTTCCATCCCATAGCCCCAGGTCTAAAACATGACCAAGGCCTGAAGTGGGTTAGGGAAGAGCCCGCCAGTGGTCCAAGGCACCAGTCTTCAACAAGATTTACTTGTTAGGAACACTGCAGGGCTTCCTTGGTGACTTAGCAGTCAAGAATCCACCTGCAATGCCGGAGACACAAGGGACAAGGGTTCAATCCCTGGATTGGGAAGATCCCCTGGAGAAGGAAATGGCAACCCACCCTAGTATTCTTGCCTGAGAAATCCCATGGGCGGAGGAGCCTGCTGGGCTACAGTCCCTGGGGTTGCGAAGAGTTAGACATGACTGAGCACATACACACAGGAATATTGCGGGAAGAGAAGATAGTGTTTATTAATACCATTGGCGCTTAGGATTACTGCAACAAGCTTCTAGGAATTAGAAGGTGAGAAGACCCAAGAATATGCTTGAATAGCAACAAGCTTTTAGGAATTAGAAGGTGAGAAGACCCAAGAATATGCTTGAATAGCAACAAGCTTTTAGGAATTAGAAGGTGAGAAGACCCAAGAATATGCTTGAATAGCAATAAAGGGTTTCTAAACTGCCTTTCAAAGAGGATGAGTTTGGTTAGTTTCCATGTTTTTGTTTTGCTAGTAAGGTTTGTCTATGGGGTTGCAAAGAGTTGGATACAACTGAGCAACTTTCACTCACTTCTCTTTGCCAGAGCTGAGCTGCTTAGGATAGCACAAGAGAGGGTAACCTCTGCCAGAAGGTGTCCTTCCCCGCAGTGTGCTTGTGGTGTGGGGGTTTGTGAGAAAACTGTAGTCATGCTCCAAAAGAAAAGTGCAACACATACTTCAGTTCAGTTCAGTTCAGTCGCTCAGTTGTGTCCGACTCTTTGCGACCCCATGATTCGTAGCACGCCAGGCCTCCCTGTCCATCACCAACTCCCGGAGTTCACTCAGACTCACAAGGTGAAGTCGCTCAGTCATGTCCGACTCTTTGCGACCCCGTGGACTGTAACCTACAAGGCTTCTCTGTCCATGGGATTCTCCAGGCAAGAATACTGGAGTGGATTGCCATTTCCTTCTCCAGGAGATCTTCCTGACCCAGGGATCGGACCCGGGTCTCCTGCATTGGAGGCAGATGCTTTAACCTCTGAGCCACCAGGGAAACCCTGTATGCTCTGGTAGTAAGTTGAATTACTTCCCTAAGTTCTCCATAAGCTTCTCAGGGATTGAGACTCTGAATTTTTTGCTTTGTAACAAATCTGAAAAAGGTGCATATTCACCCAAAGTGTGTGATTTTGCAGAGTAATGACTTTTTCCTTTTTCGGTATGACTTTTGGCCAGTAGAAATTTTATGCTCTTGACCCAATTTAAACTAATATTTTCCTTCTTTCTGCTGCCAGTAAAATAGTTATACTCAACTTTTCTCTAGAGAAAGATGTTCTGTATTTCTTTGTAGTAGGCTACAATACTGAAGGGGAGAGGGGGATCCAAAGATCAAAGGTTGGCAGTATATATTAGCACTGTTCAGAGAAGAATCACCTTGAGTCAAACAGGGAAGAATATTGTTTACTCAAGAGGTAGTCTATGTTGTTGGATAAATCAGATAATTGTGAGTGAAACATCCCTGAAAACTATCCTTCTCTCTGTGGTTTGACTTCATATTTGCCAAATAAACTACAGTCGCCTAGATATCTTCATGTAAGGGATGAAGAATCTTGGGTAGAAAAGACCAAATCTGTGGTCACTGGAAAAATGCATCAACAATTATAAGTCAATAAATGTACATTTTAGTTTATATTAACTCTTATATGTGTGATTAGCAGAAGATAAAATCTCTAAATCTGTGCAACTTTGTGTACATGAACAAAATTTAATTTCTGGACCTCTCACTCTGGAGACCACATCTAGGCACTCTCTCCTTTTCTAAGGCCTTGGGAAAAATCAAACAATTTGTAATTATTTTACAAATTACAAATCTCCTACATGTGATTTTTCCCTCTTTGACAAGAATGACCTGCATATTTCAAAGGATATTTTAGCTTTGTTTTCTCCCTAAAATTTTGTTTCATTTCAGTATGACTTTTTCCTTTTTTGGTATGACTTTTTCCTTTTTCGGTATGACTTTTGGCCAGTAGAAATTTTATGCTCTTGACCCAATTTAAACTAATATTTTCCTTCTTTCTGCTGCCAGTAAAATAGTTATACTCAACTTTTCTCTAGAGAAAGATGTTCTGTATTTCTTTGTAGTAGGCTACAATACTGAAGGGGAGAGGGGGTACCTTTTGACCTGATGACTCTTTTTCTGGAAAATATACAGAATACTGTGAATAAATATGCTATTCAGATCTTTTAAGATCAAATTACATGACTTTAATAGAGAAGAACCCTACACAGATGTGAAATTTACAAGAAATGATGTATTTTCTGGTAATGACCCATGTTGATTTGGCAGTTGTTTAAATATTATGTTAGTCAGTGCAGTCAGTCACTCGTGTCCGACTCTTTGCGACTCCATGAACTGCAGCACGCCAGGCCTCCCTGTCCATCACCAACTCCTGGAGTTCACCCAAACTCATGTCCATTGAGTCGGTGATGCCATCCAACCATCTCATCCTCTGTTGTCCCCTTCTCCTACTGCCCTCAATCTTTCCCAGCATCAGGGTCTTTTCCAATGAGTCAGTTCTTTGCATCAGGTGGCCAAAGTGTTGGAGTTTCAGCTTCAACATCAGTCCTTCCAATGAACACCCAGGACTGATCTCCTTTAGGATGGGCTGGCTGGATCTCCTTGCAGTCCAAGGGACTCGCAAGTCTTCTCCAACACCACAGTTCAAAAGCATCAATTCTTCAGCACTCAGCTTTCTTTATAGTCCAACTCTCATAACCATACATGACTACTGGAAAAACCATAACCTTGACTAGATGGACATTTGTTGGCAAAGTAATGTCTCTGCTTTTTAATATGCTCTCTAGGTTGGTCATAGCTTTCCTTCCAAGGAGTAAGCGTCTTTTAATTTCATGGCTACAATCACCGTCTGCAGTGATTTTGGAGCCCCCAAAAATAAAGTCAGCCACTGTTTTCCCATCTATTTGCCATGAAGTGATGGGACTGGATGCCATGATGTTAGTTTTCTGAATGTTGAGCTTTACACCAATTTTTCCACTCTCCTCTTTCACGTTCATCAAGAGGCTCTATAGTTCTTCACTTTCTGCCATAAGGGTGGTGTCATCTGCATATCTGAGGTTATTGATATTTCTCCCGGCAATCTTGATTCCAGCTTGTGCTTCTTCTAGCTCAGCGTTTTTCATGATGTACTCTGCATATAAGTTAAATAAGGATGGTGACAATATACAGCCTTGACGTACTCCTTTTCCTAATATTATGTCAGCCAATTATATTTAAAATTTCGAACAGATTGGAGAGAGTTCCAGAAAAAACGGGAGCATCAAGAGCAAGTAAAATTATTTTCTGAAAACTTCAGCTATTTGATTTGAGCCTTGTAAAAAAAATTCAAAACAAGTAACTTCAGGGCTCCATCACCAAATATAAGAATTGATTTAAGATAGACCCTTGTGGATTTAAGTAATTTAAAATGATAAACCCTCCTAATATTTGTAAGTGAAACTAAACCTGCCATTAGCAACCCTGCATTGTATAGACCATTACAATCCCAATAAAGTCTATGATAATAACTGAACAAGTAGCACCACAGCTGAACATGGAACCTCAGCTCAAGACAATTGCTACCACCACTGAAATAAAGAAAGACCCAGGAACTCAGACAGCAATAAAGAGTTTAGATAGAAAAATAGCTGAACTGAGAAATACACCTTCTGTAGGAAGCAAACAACTTTTTGATACAGGCCTCTGGTCTAAATCTTGCCAACTGAGCAGAGAACTGCTGCACATGATGTTGGTTTGGTTTCCTGTGTTTGACAGGTCCCTTCTCCATGACACTGACAATTTGCTTGGCTTTGCTTTCTTTGAACCAGAGGAGCTTATTCTACCTCTGATTTTAAAGGAGGTTATTTGTTTTTAAAGTTTCAAAGAGTGGCTGGAGTACACAGACAGGGCCCAAACCAATAACTATTTCATACACAGGCTTTAATCATCTTCCTGTACAAAACTCTATTATTTATGTTCCCATGAGTTTGAGGCTCATGTGAAACCAGCTCATATGAAAACAGCTACTTTTTTTCTTAATGCTTTAAGTAGTTTGAATTAGAACATGTTTTAAATGATCTAATGGACTGAGAGAAACAGTATTTGCTATGATTGTTTTTGGAAGTGAATTGCTATTAAAATCTAACAAAAACTTCAAACAGAACAATTTATTACCTTCTAAACTCTATTTTGATGAAAAAATATTTTACTATTTTCATTGATATCCAATTAAAAATCTCATCTTTTTTCTCAAAAATCTTACAAATTCATATTTTTGACACTGTAAAATAATTTGAAAGATTGGAGAAGGAAGAAATTACAACCATTGCTCAAGAACTGATAATTTTTCATATTATAAACCAACCACACATTTTAACTTTAATACAGCTCAGATATGAAATATATTTTTATATACCATTAGAAAGAATCACAGGTGTTTGGAAGTTCATTTTCACTAGCTTTCAATACAAATTTTATGAAACAGTATACCTATTGGATACAAGTACAGATAAATATTAGGCCATTTAAATGTCCACTATCAAAATGGATAAATTGTGGCATTCATTCTATATAGTATACAGTAATTAAAATTAATGAACTCTGCCTTCTGTCATCTGCATGGTTAAATTTTTAAATTATTGAATAAAATAAAGTCATGGAAAAATATGTACAGTATGATTCCATTTACATAAAATTTAAAGAGAGGCAAAACTGTACATATAAACAAGGAAATAATAAGGAGAAAATTTAGGATAGTGGTTACTTCTAAGGGAGAGAAGCAAATGTAATCAAATAGGAGCCACAACAGGTGTCAAACACAAGGCATGTTCTACTCTTAAAGCAAAGTGGGGAGCAGCACGTATGTTTCTGTTTTATTATTCCTCCCCGAACAGTACACCTACTTTATACATTCTGGAGAACATGAGCGGCAAGAAAGTGGAGACCACACACGTAGACAACTCTTTTCGAAGAGCTTGGTCTTGAATGTAACATAAATAAAGGAGTAGATGGTGAGGGAATGTGGATGTTGACTTGTTCTGCTCTTATACTTTTTAAGATGTGAAGAGAGAGCATCCGAATGGTATAGAAAGGAAGGTCCCGTCAGAGGGGAGGAGCTGAAGCAGCACTAGAGGAGAGAGCGGATGAAGCAAGTGACGGGAGTATTCCGACAGAACAGAAGCCAAGACACACCTGAAGGAATATCACCCTCTCCAATCCAGGGGGCACAGGTGAGGAGAAAACAGTACAGCAGATTTAGACACTTGGTGACAGGAAGCCATGTCTCCACGGAGGGCGTATTTCCTCTTGACTGAGGCAAGGTCATTAGCTGAGAGGGAAGGGCTAGACTTGGTATTGAGAAAAAGTGAAAGCATGAAATAAGAGAACAAACGCACTGGAGATAAAGGGATGTGCTCTCTTGAACAACTCACTGTACCTATTTCCCTTGTCTACCTAGAATGTACTTCCCCTTCCTTTCCACCTAGAAAATCTTGCCATCCTTCAGGACTCACAGCAGCTTCTGTGTCTTCTGTGACACCTTTTCTAATTGGCTCATGGTAATCCGACAGCTCTTGACTGTATCCTTTACTTTTTACTTACTCATGAACTGTCTTGCAATAACTCTTCGATACTGAACCTGATTCAATTTTACATGTTGTCTCCTTCACTACAGTCTTGTGGGTAAAAATTATGTCTTTTAAAAACAAACAAAACTGTCCCTCCCACTTTCAGAAAAATAGTGCATTCTCATACACACAGGAAAATTTACGTGTATTTTCTAAACATATCGGTTACAGAAACAGTTATCCTTAAAAGCAAATGATAAAATAACTAAGACATACATGAGTAAGTGAATTTTGAATCCTCCATTATTTTCTTGTAACTGCTCTTCGGTTTTCAAATTTTGGTTTTAGAATGTACTCTTTAGAAGCTGGAGATCCAAAGTTACCATAGTTGGTTTAATTTTTTAATTTTTAAACAAATCATTTCTGCTCATTAAACTTATACAATTTTTTTCCTGACAACCTGCAATGTTTCTTTATGGAGGTAGTTCTCCTAGAAAATGAAGCAGAGTTTATCAGCAAAGACAAATTATGTTAGGAATGCCATCTTGTGGTTGAGAGTAGTCCATTACACTAACAGGTCCTTTCAGTGACATATCTTTTAATTCAGAAATAAAACATCCAAGAAATTCACAAATGTAAACCATGATTATAATGTATTGTTACTACAAAGAAGGAAATACTAAATATGTGCATCAATTGCATGTGGTTTTAGCTGCCAAAAAAGACAATGTTCACTGAAAAAAAAAAACACAATAGACAAATTATATAGGAATGGAGTCCAAATAATACAAGAAAACTGCTGTAACTATAACCATACTTAAGACTATTCAAATACTCTGAATTTTGGAAAGCTTTTCTCTTGAAACAGATATGTAATTTTATTTCTGTATCTACTACTAGGTAGTTGTGTCGATGATCACATCCTAGATTTAAATCTTGTGTCTTGATTTTCAAACTACATCACCTTAACTATACACATCCCAAGGGGAGTGAAGGCTGGAACACATATCTAATCCGTATGGTATAGGATCCACTTAATTAATTATAGTCCAAAATGGAATTTGAGGAGAGTAAAAAATGCCAGCCATTTCTTAATAGATGAGCTTACTACTTCTTCTAAATAAGTTAACCATTAGAGTGTAAATTATTTTTCTAGTCAATAAAGAACTAATAATGGTTACAGATATACTATGTAACAACTATACTGAAATATTTTTAAGTGTCAGATAGAGTACCAGACATTTCAGTCCATTTAAAAGTGGGGATGAGGGAAGAGAAACCGATATATCCTGCATGGGTGCAGAACACAGCCCAAAGGTCCATGCATTATGCTACTTTCTGTCACTTCTAGATTAAGGATCCAAGAAGCATGTGTAGGGACAATGGATAGACCTAGAGACGAGGCTATTGAAATTCCAAAAGATAACAGATCTATATAGACAGACAGACATATTTGCATAGAAAACAAAATGCTATTTGTACTCAAAATCAACTTTTGTGATTTATTACTACTGCATGCTTTTCACCAGAATTTTTTTTCTTTTACTCAGAAAACTTTCATACGAATTGATTTTGTGCAAGTTTTTCCACGTAATTCTTCAGGACATTCACATCAGCTGCACAGACCTGGTGCTCCATCTTCTCTTGCTGTTTTGTTCTCTCTAATAAAGCCTCGTGCGGTGGAGGTAAGGCATTGTATGAACTTAGTAAGTAAACTTGACTTGATGAAGTCTGGTTGATTTCTCTGATCTTTAAAGCCTGCATGATAGCAGGTGCAAACTTGGAGTAATGAGCTGTAGAGGATACAATCACTGGGCAAGTTTTGTCTTGCATTCTGTCTGCAACTACTTTCGCAATAGCAGTATGTGGGTCCAAAATGTACCCCGAAGTGTTGTAGGTGGAGTGAATAGCTGCCAGGCACTCTCCCTCAGAACACCAGTCGGCCACGAAATCCTGCTGAAGTTTCTCAACTAGTATCTTCTCTATCTGGAAGTGATGCTCCTCTTCTAATTGATTAAACAGTCTTCTCATTAACTGTCCATCTTTATTAGCCATCAGGTGTAAATGTCGTTCCAGGTTTGAAGATTTGAGGATATCGATTGCTGGTGAGAAGGTCTTTGCTAGTTTTCTTTCCCTTATATCATAATGTCCTGTTTTTATAAAATCAGTCAAAACATGGTTCTGATTAGAAGCACAGATAAATTTTCGAATAGGGACTCCCATGGTTTTGGCATACACTGCTGCTAAAATGTTACCAAAGTTTCCTGTGGGAATACACACATCAACTGGGCTTCCAAAAGAAATAAATCCTTGGCTAACGAGATCAAGGTATGCAGAAGCATGATAAACTACTTGGGGAAGCAGTCGGCCCCAGTTTATGGAATTAGCTGAACTTAAGACGGTTCCATATTCCACAGCAAGAAAGCCAGTAAAATCAGAATCTTGAAAAATTCTTTTTATAGATGTCTGGCAGAAATCAAAATCTGACTTGACACCTACCGCCCATCCATTTTCATTCTGACTGCCAATTATTTGTGCTTTTTGAAAATCACTGACTCCATCTTCAGGAAAAAATGTGGCCACAGCTATTCTCTGCTTATCATTCTTATTAAGACGACTAAAGCCATTTAAGACTGCACTTCCAGTGTCTCCTGAAGTAGCTACAAGTATCATAAAATTGCAACTTGGTGGAATACAGTGTGCAAAAAGATGGGGCATGAGTTGTAAAGACAGATCTTTAAATGATCCCGTTGGTCCATGAAACAACTCCAGGATGAACTGGTTGCCTGACAGGTGCCTGACCGGGGCGATTTTTGAGCAGGCAAAGTTTTCCCCATAAGCAGTTTCAATCATCTCTCCCAGCCTGGCAGCAGGTATGTCAGCAGGATGTATACATTTTTCCAGAAGTATCTGTGCTCTTTCTATGTATGTTGCTCCTACCAGGCTTTTCCACTCCCCACAGTTTAACTTTGGAAACTCCTTCTCAGGAACAAAAAGTCCACCATCAGAAGCTAACCCCTCAATCACAGCTTCACTAAAGAATTTCGTTGGAACTTTCTGTTCACAGTCTTTAGGCCAAATGTGTCTTGTGGAAATGAATGTTTCTGAATCCACAGCTTGGTATCTTTTAACTGCACTCAGCACTTTGTTGGCTACCTCCTCCGGGGAAGCCCCACTTTCACAAAAAACACGAGTATCGTACCACTTCTTATAGTACTGTCTTCTAAATTTAAGTAAGTCTTTCATAGAGGTTCCAGAATTCTGACCTACAATCCTATCTGTTTTCATTAATTTTAGACGACTGACTATATCTAGTAGAGGTACATCCAGATAAACAATTATTCCATTTTTCTTTAGATGCCACATGCTAGCATCATGCATTGGGTTGGACCCAGTAAGGGAAATCACACTTCCAGATGCAGAGAAGTTTAACATGGCTTTTCCTTCCTCTTCTAAAAATTGCTCATTACCAACATCCTGCAATTTTTCAGACACACTCATATTCCAGGTTTTTTCAAGGATATCATCATCCACATCTATGACACAACAACCCAGTTTTTGGCCTATTATTCTGCCTACTGTTGTTTTCCCAGCACCGGGAGGTCCCATCAGGATAATATTTTTGTCTCCAACAAGAGAGTAGATGGAATGCCATGATTTCCTTAGTTCTGCAAGCGCAAAGGTTCTTGAAAGAAATAGCTGTGGATGTTTATCTGTTTTCACATGGATGCGAGACAAGCATTTCTGAGTTATCTGTTTCAGATGCTGACATCGCTTAAAATGGAGCATTCTCTTTTCACTTTGCTGCCCAAGCCAACAGAAAAACTGGCTTTGGCCCTTTTCAAAACATAAAGACAAAGAAAGACATTTGGTTACTAATTTCAATGGGCTTAACATACCAATAGGATTAAGTAGAATCATGCCCACAGTACATAAACTTAAAATTCTTCTGAATTTTATATGGCATTAAAAAAGTATCCAAACCTAAATTCTCATATATTACATATTATCTTTTTAGTAATCTTTTCAAGTCTCAAGACAGTGAGTAATCAAAACTTTAACAATTTGTAACTATGAGCAAAAGAAACTTTATTCCGAGAATGTTGTATCATAGATATTTTTAAAAAGATACTAAATCAAATTACTATTTCTTTTCCTATAATGAAAACTGTCTCATGGTTTGTAACCCAAGTAAATAAGCATTACTTGGAGTTGGGATGCTATATACTTGCAATTCAAAAAGCTGAATAGTCTCTATATTTCTCGTTAGTTATATGAACATGTTGATAGACTATCATGTTACTCATAAATTTCTTAGTCAAAGAATTCACAACAAGAAACCAGAATAAAATATCTGCTTATACAATGCCTAAAGAATTTTCCAAACCATAGAACAAAGGTATGACCTTTTCTTTCTTACATGCCTTTTACACATACTGTTAAAAACCATTCTTACATGTTTTTTATGTTTTTCACTAGCTTAAAAAAAGTTAGTGAAAGATATAACATTATGTAAATGTTTAAGAAAAATGGATAATCGACAGCAAACTCAAAGGCTACAGATCTATAACTTTCTCTGACTCGGACCATCACTTTCATTTCTAACTATAAACATCACCAGTGGAGACACAACTCAAATCCCAGACTCCAGAGTGATAGCAAAAAACCCCTCAGGAATGTTTCCATTGATAAGAGGACAAACTCATGCTGCCATCTGGAGAAGCTCTGTAATTCCCCATACTGATCAGATCCCTGTCTTTGGAAATACACTCACCGTTAAAATACCAGATGTGTGCCAGACAGGTGAGACGTTTAGTCATATGTAAAGTAGAAGTTAATAACTGCTATGATATTTATTTAAAGTGATTAGAGTAACTTTACAGGCATGTAGTGAGACTTTTCACATATTCCGTGGAACAACCAATAGGCAACTATTAAAACGTTAGATGGTGTGCTTAGACATGTTCTGAAAACTTTCCGTTATTTACTACTCTGATCATCCATGCTACTCCAACTGTGTTCTCTAATAAAACATTTAAACCATTTTCAGCTTACACTGAATTTAACTTACAAGTTAACTTAGAACTGCTGGGAGAAGGGATGCATTTCCTTATTTGGCTTTTCAGCTGGTATATGCTTAACTCCCACTGACTTGCAAACGGAAAACGCACAGGAACCAATCTGAGGTGAAGAGTTTGTGGATGCTGAGGCAAACTCAGTCTTTGCAAAAAGTGGAGTCTATAATGGAAAAAAGTTGAAGTTAATCATAACTGTATACCGTATCATAAAATTCCACATATAGTCTATTGTTAACATGTCCAATTAGAATTTTTTAAGTACAGAAAAATAAACTGACCATGGTTCCCTAAAGCTATTATTGAAAGATTAAGATACTATTTTCCAATATGTGTATCTTACAATAAGATTTTACTAAACAGTACTGAATTTCTGCCATCAAGCAATATACAAGATACTATAACAAAATGATAAATGTAAGTTTACGCAATGACACTTAAAATTTTAATGATTTAACTGTACGTTCAGTGATCAGATGGAAAGAAATCAGTGGACTGAAAAGTATGAAATAAGTATCTGAATTACTTTTAGGTTGTTTATCCATCTGAATCATGATTTGGATGTAATATCAACTATAAAAAGTGCAAATAAAAGTGTCTGCCACACATAGGTACCTCTTGGCTATTTAAATGATTTATAATAAATTCAAAGCATATAGCATGGTGACAGGCACATAAGAATATTCATTTATATAATAATATTAATCACTGTCACTCAGTGATAAAAGACTAAAAACATATAAATTGAATCAGAATATCTAGACACAAAGCTAGGCTTTTTTTTTTTTTTTCCCATAGTTTGGTTTGTTTATAAACCTTCAGAGAAAACAAGGGGCTAGTGTTAGTTTGTGTTAGTCACTCAGCTGTGTCTGGCTTTTTGTGACTCTATGGACTGTAGCCCGCCAGGCTCCTCTGTCCATGGCATTCTTCAGGGAAGAATATTGGAGTGAGTAGCCGTTCCCTTCTCCAGGGGAATTTCCTGACCCAGGGATTGAACCCAGGTCTCTTGCACTGGAGGCGGATTCTTTACCATCTGAGCCACCAGGGAAGCCCTTGTTTATAAACCTTCAGAGAAAACAAGGGGCACTCATCAATGATGGGCACAGGTTAATCCTTTCCCTGAAGTAAACAAAGGGTCAGAGAACTGTACACTTGAACCCCATCAGCAATTTCTTTTATTAAACTACTTTTATTCTGGTCCTATTCTTTAACACTAATTATTTTGAGGACACTATATTAAGCAGCCTGCTTAACCTCCTATTCAGATAGCTTTTACTTATAATATCACAGAGTATCATCTTTTTTAGTTCCCAATGCAGAAATTTCTGCTATCTGTATTGGTAATAATTGTGTATTACCTGAGTAGCTGGTTTGTTTTTATAGACACTAAACTTTTTATCTGATCTTTTCCATTTTAGGTTGGTTGCTACAATGCTTAACACCGACTCCATTAAAAGCAAAAGACTAACACAAGCGTTAATGCATGTTAACTTCACCTTATCCTTTGTAACCTTACTCTTCCTTTGTTTTATATGAATTCAAAGTAGAAAATTGTGACAGTTCAATTTATCAATTCAGTATCAATATTATTTCACCATAAAAATCTTCCTGACAGTAGCTTATAAAGTGCTCTAACATGTAACAAATATTATCATTTTAAAGAAAATTAAAGAAGTTACATACTAAATTTTGTTTTGTAATATTCAGCCACAAACTAATTTTAGGGTTTCAACATCCATTGTAGGCCAACCAAACAGCAAGAGAAGATGGAATAATGCCCATGGCATATAACTTTTATCTGCAAACTGAATTTTTACTTAAGAGGTAACAGAGTCAGTTCTCATTATTCATGGTAGTTAAGTCTATGAAATCACCATGAATATGAATTAGTGAACACTGAACCACTGCTTCTGGGGGAAACACACTGTTCCTAGGTTCTTGTGAGCCTCTGGTTACAATATTTTTGCCAACTGATCAATACATAATGTTTTATGTGTATTTCTGCTTAAAGATATCTTATTTAATATATACATAATGATTCATTACCGCTGAACTCAGACTTTAACACATGCCTGAAGGAAACTTACTAACGCACACATTTTCTCTGTAAGGCACATGGTGGCCTCACTGCCTTAGGAACACAAGGCAGCCCTTCAGCTCTCTGCTTGGGGGCCATTTTAAACAACAAAACCAGCTACCGGAAGCACAAAAATGCAAAAAATGTGGCCCTTAAATGGAATTCAAAAAAGACCCTTGTTTATAGTAGGAGCTGAAACAAGAAGGCAGAGCATCACCTTACTTGACCCCAACTTGAAACATAGCTTGAAAGTAAAAGCATATCTCATGACTGAAATTTTTCACCACTGTGCATGTGGCCATGAGTGACTGCAGAAGTGTTGTAAGCATTAATTTGGAGTTATAAATAAATTTTAGCAAGTAGAATTCACAGATAGAGAACTTGTGAAAAGTGAGGACCAACTGCAAATCATGTTCCTTTATGATCCAAAGCCATATTATAAGGTGTTTTTCATTTACTTATTTTTTAATATGTTTTTCGGTAAAGGGGGTCATGAATAGGCAATTTTTCTTCAGCCAAAGAACAGAACTATTTCAAATTAAAATGGGAGTCAATCACGTAAGAGTCAAGAAACAAAACCAGTACTTAAAGACCAAATCTCTTGACCTTAAAGTACTGAGGTTTTACTGAATCATTGATGTTTGCAAATAATTGGTGGAGAGCCAAGTTCTACACAAAAGTATTTTAGTAAACTGTCTAATTCCTCAGGGGATGGAAGATGTATACCACTCCATTACACATTAATAATCTTTAAACAGGTCTTCTTACTGGTCGCTTATAGTGTAGTTTTTTGATCCACTAGTTCCAGTAGATACTTCTTAGACATAAAAGACCTTGTCAGAGACAAATGAAAAGGTAGTGATGTGTCAGTATCACAGCAAGAACTTTAAAAAACAGAAACAGAATGTCCACATGTCCATATTAAATACTGTGTGACCTCGAGGTATGAACTTTAACAATTTTACTATGGCAAGCTGATTAAAACTGAATATAGACTTCAAGGGAAAGAAAGTACAGATACCACTTTTAATACATTTTTAATTATTTTCTAAGAATGCTAACAAAGTTACATTTTTAAACCAGAAATACATATTACCTTTTACCAAAGTATTGACAGTGATATTTTCCTATGTTTATCCTAGATGATT
>SJYT01064880.1:4268-14401 GCA_006410635.1 Cephalophus harveyi
CTTATACACATCTTTAAACTTGAAATGAATAACAGAAAAACAAATGGAAAATTACCAAACACTTGGAGGTTAAGCAGCACACTTGTAAATAATTATGGGTCAAAAAATAAGTCTCAGAAGATATTTGAAAAATATTTTGAACTAAACAAATATTAAAGTCAACATCAATATTTGAGAAAAATAATGAAAACAATGCTTAGAAATTTATAACATTAAATGCAATTATGAGTAAAGAAGACAGATCTAAAACAACAATCTAAGATTCCATCTTAAAAACTAGAAAAATGGAAAAACAATTAGAGCAGAGGTCAATGAAACTGAAAACAAGAAAGCAACAGGAAAATATCTGCAAACTCCAAAGTTGGTTCTTTCAAAGACCAATAAAATCGATAAATCTCTGACTAGGATAACCAAGAAATGCAAAGTAGAATACATGAATATATGAAAGTATATAGATAGAAATACTGATATCAGTAAAAAGCTTAATAAAATATGCTTTGAAAATTATATTACCACACATTTGAAAGCTTAGAAATATCAGTTCATTAAGACAACACTACCAAAACTCACACAAAGAAAAAATAATTTAAAAAGATATTGATTCGATTATTAGTAAGTTTCATAAAAAGGAAAGCGCCAATTCTGGATGGATTCACTGGTGAGTTTTACCAAACTTTTAAGGAGAAATGATATCAATTTTCCATAATATTTTCCAAATAATATAAGCAAAGGGAATATATTTATAGTTGGCCTTTGAAATCTGCAGCTTCTGCATCCTAAAATTTAACCAATTGCAGATGATGCACTCTGTTTATGATTCCCAGTTGGTTGAATCTAGACAAAGAATCCACAGATATAAAGGGCTGACTATGAGACCTAAGCATCTGCAAATTTTAGTGTCTGTGACCAGTCCTGAAAACAATCCTCTGTGAATACCTATGGATGACTGCATACTATGACAAATTAGGATTAGAAATCAAAAAAGATCTAAACAAATGAAGAGATAGTCATCATTCATGAAGTGGAATGCTCAATATTTTTAACATGTCAGTTCTTCCCAATGTCATCTAACAATTCTGTATAATCCCAGTCACTATCACAGCAAACTATTATAACAAACTTATTTTAAAGTTTATATAAAAACAAAAGATCTAGAATCACCAGCACTACATTGAAGAACAATCAAATTGAAATACTTCACTGAATCAAGACGCACTATAAAGGTACAATAATTAAGGTATCATAGTATTGGTCAAATACTAGACACATAGATGAATGTAACAGAATGCAGAACACAGATATATACCCAATAAATAGAATTAACTGATATTTGACAAATGAGCAAAGGCAATTCAAGGGAGCAAAAGCAATCTCTCAAAAATTAATACAAAATGTTTTATAAATGATTTTAAAAGTAAAATCCAAAATTATAGAACTTCTAAATGAAAATATAGGTTAAAACCTAGGTGATTTTGAATTTGGTGATTATTTTTAGATATATCACCAAAAATGCAACCCATAAAAGGAAAAAATTATTATAAGCTGGACTTTACTAAACTGAAAGCTTTCTGTTCTGTGAAAGACACAGTTAAGAGATTCAGAAAACAATTGTTTAGGAGGTTATGAGATCTGAGTACAGAATGCAGAATGAAAGACAATTAACTGTATCACAAATGTAGTGAAGAAACTGGCTGGAGGAATGGCAATTGTCAGAGCAGAGGTGAAATCAATTTTACATAAGCATTGAAAGTTAGTTAATAAAGTTATTTCCTAGTGAAGGATGAATTAATAATTCTGATACTGCCATTATACATACTGAAATTCTACTATTAAGTAAATGTGTGGCAATGAGATTTCTCATTGTAAGAATGGGTAATAACTGATAAGGAAGGAAAATAAGCTAGAATGAGCCATGTAGTAATGGATTATACTTGAAGATATCAGACTGAATTCATTGAAATGATTAGTTTATAGGAAATCTAAAATCTAAGGAGAGCGAGAGTTGCCTGCTGGGAGGGATGAGATGCATGCCCAGACTCAATAGTGCGAGAGACAGTTGGACACCAGTAGGAAGAGCTTCCTAGAATGACTAGTAAATTGCTGGTGTACACCAAGCATGCACTGATGAAAGAGTTTGAAGCTCCTTGACTCTGCAAATATAGAATGATTTTGTACCTTTGTAAGGTTTTGTGCAGGCTTTATCTCGATGAACCCCACTGGCTCTCACAGCAAAGACTGCTCACTAATGATGCAGAACTGGGGAAGGGAAGCAGCCACCACTGTAGGAAAGCCAGAATAACCCACCAGAACTCTATCTTCCTTATTGACCAAAAGCATTAAATCATGAGAAGAAAGCAAGCAAAAACTGTCACAATTCATGCACCAATGAGGAAATCCATTGCAACTGGGGTAAGGAATCAAAAATAAACAAACAAACAAACAAACAAAACTGTCTGACTCTAAGAGGTAATGATGCATGCTGATTCAGGCTACCCACCCTGGAGAGTTTGGAACACAGGAAAGGCCATGCTTCTTAGATCCAGAGGTACTGTGTCTACTACAGACTAAGGTTTAACCAGAATAGCAGAGAATACCACCTATCTTCAATTCAAGCAACAGAAAGCTTCCAGTCAGTAACATAGAAAACTAATAATTATTTATAGCAAGTTAATTACAAGAGACAGACTATCTGAAGCACAGTGCAAAAGGAAGACTAAAGGTTAAAGGGCAACAAGCATTAAAAAACCACTCTGGCAAAGCAGACTGTACTCTAAATATAACATATTTTTAAAAGGATTTAAAGCATGTGCTAAGGTAACATTACCAAACAAAAAGCACCCCCACCACCACACGGGTAGCCCAAGCCTTAACTAATAAATACAGAATCCCTTACTAGAGAACTAACATTAGGAAAGGCGAGTCCGTTTACAAACTGTCAGTCTCTAATGTCTTACATAGGTATCTGGTTTTCAGCAAAAAAATTATGAAGCATATGAATAGAAAAGATAACACACTCCCTGAAGACAAAACAGTCATGAGAATCAGACTTAGATATGACATGAAAATGAAAGTGAAGTCACTTAGCAGTGTTAGTCGCTCAGTTGTGCCCAACTCTTTGCGACCTCACGAACTGTGGCCTGCCAGGCTCCTCTGTCCATGGAATTCTTCAGACAAGAATACTGGAGTGGCTTGCCATTCCCTTCTCCAGAGGATCTTCCTGACCCAGGGATCGAACCCAGGTTTCCTGCTTTGTAGGCAGATTCTTTACCGTCTGAGCTACAGGGAAGATCTTTGTGAAGTCGTTTAGTCCTGTCCAATTCTTTGCGACCCCATGGACTGTAGCCTACCAGGCTCCTCTGTCCATGGAATTTTCCAGGCAAGAGTACTGGAGTGGGTTGCCATTTCCTTCCCCAGGGGATCTTCCTGACCCAGGGATGAAACCCGGGTCTCCTGCATTGGAGGCAGTTGCTTTACTATCTGAGCCACCAGGGGATATGACATAGTTTAGAAATACCTGACAGATTTTAAAAATATGGAAATATTTAAAAGGCCCAAGTATGCAAGAAAAGATGGGTAATTTCTCCAGGGAGGGGGAAATTATAAGAAAGTGTCTAATGGAAATGCTGCAAATGAATACATTGAACTGGAATATTAATTGGCTTGTCACAGTCAAAGCAGTGAACTTGAAGATAGGTATATAGAAATCACTCAAATTGAATTATATTTTTTTATCTTTCCTGTTTACTTGAGTTTATTGTTCTCTGCTTTCACTAGTATCTTAATGATGTGATACCATTGTTTAAGTCTGTATTTAGAAGTTGGTATGATGTGATACCATTGTCTAAGTCTGTATTTAGAAGTTGGTAAATATGTTTCTCACAAGAATATGGGCTCTAAGCTCACAAGAATATGGGCTCTAAGCTCTGTAACTAGTTGATATGCATATTAGTATTGAACAGATAAACAAATATGTAATGGGAAATGAGAGCCAGATTTCTAACCATTATATAAAAGGGATCACAAATACGATAAAGGAATGAGTTTAGAATGAAACTTGTAGCTGTTGATTGGCATCACAGGCTTCAGTATGAACTCATTTATATAGATAGGGAAATTAATACATAGACTACTGTGTATGCATGCATTAATACACAAATGTGTAGTTCCTAATTCTGTCATTTATGATGCTCCAGAAGCAATGAACATATCTAGCACCCAAATGTTAGTTCCTAAGCAATATTATTTAGTAAAAGAATTATGGATGCAAATTTTCAGTAATCAGTGGCCTAGACTCTAGCTTATTTTTGGAGTTTAGACTTTAGAGGGCATCTATCCTATGCAAATTTATTTACCAGAAGCTCAGAATAGAGAGCAACTTGATGCAAATTTTAATAATTTTTGGATATATTTAATCTGGAAGGGTTACTTAAATTTTATAATTAATAAAAATTTTAATAAGGTACCAAGAAAATTACTTAAACTAGTGCCCACATTAGACATGGAAAAAACGAGCTAAGGGCTGAAAATCAATACATTGAAATGATAATCATGGTGACAAACATATTCAAAAATCTTGATAATTATATAATCTATCCAAACCATTTGACTTTTTCATAAAATTGTTCCATAATCCAGTAGCCAATATTCAATAGGAAATGCTAGTGCTACTGAGCAGTATCTCATCTCTTTATATAACATGGGGAAGTGCATTGCATATGTAGTTGGTTATGTTACTAAGAGGGCTTTCCTGATAGCTCAGTTAGTAAAGAATCTGCCTGCAATGCAGGAGATCCCGGTTTGATTCCTGGGTCAGGAAGATCAACTAGAAAAGGGATAGGCTACCCACTCCAGTATTCTTGGGTTTCCCTTGTGGTTCAGCTGGTAAAGAATCTGCCTGCAGGGTGGGAGAGCTGGGTTTGATCCCTGGGTTGGGAAGATCTCCTGGAGAAGGGAAAAGATACCCACTCCAGTTTTCTGGCCTGGAGAATTCCATGGACTGTATAGTCCACGGGGTCGCAAAGAGTCGGGCACAACTGAGCGACTTGCACTTTCACTTTCATGTTACTAAGATACATCTGTTCTACTCCTTTCCAGGGATTTTATTTGAGTCTGTTTTTACCTGATAGACTGTCTGTTTACTTGCAAAGTAAACACTTTTTTTTTTTAAGGAAATGACACAGAATGTTGTAAAATATGTATTTAACACTTGTCTGCATGTTAGAATATGTCTATATGCTTGAAAAATGTTGGCAACCAAGATAAAAACAAAGTCTATCAGTCAGGTGATGAGCTGACTATATTCTTCCTCATCAATTTAGCAAGTAAACTAGGTTTTAGGACCATAAGAAGAAATACTTTCACTGATAGTGAGCACTGATTTAAGGTAGAATACATGACTAGTAAAATAATTTTTTAAAATAACTTCATTAATATAAGAAACTTTTGTTTTAATATAAGCAACTGAAGATAAGATAAATAGATTATTACAAATCTTTTTTAAATGAGAATATATTTTGACATATATTTAAATAATTACATAGTTTCATTATTGATGAAATACAATAATTTCATCTGTATTACTGTGTGAAAGAATTTAGCATGACATTTTAAAAAATTTAGATGCATTTGAACTAAGTGTTGAGAAATAAATTATCTTGAAGACAATTAATCTTTAAGTTCAGTTTTACTAGTTAATATAGAACTAGATGATTTATAGAAACTCACATTCTTCCCTACATAATAAATATATACATAATTGCATATGCATATATATCAAATCCAGATAAAATACAGTGATATTTAGTTTGTCAATGGCATGGCACATTGCAGATACAACATTCCCAAATTTCATATTGAGAAATTATTCAATAGAATGGAAATAAAGACTTCAACTGAAAACTATCACTTCATCATTCATCGGATAGTGATGCAAGTCTGGCAGAAAACAGAGGAGGATCAACAATTTAAGAGAATAGTAGCACAGGAGGTTTTGATCTAAAGGCAAGCCTGAGTCAGTGTTTCAAGTGTAACCTAGAACTGAGGAAGAAATTCAAAGATACACCAGGTAGAAAAATAAAAAGACAGAATTCACGGATACTATAACATTTGAGAAATAAGAAGTCCTGGAAAGGAGAGAATCATAGATTAGAACCTTAAATTCTGAATAAACACTCTGCCTAAAATTTCAAGACCGTATGACCCCTACAGTCTATATCCAAGGGCAAACCACAAATAATTGATTGACTCTCAGAGATCAGGCACAGGAAAGAGGAGTATATGGCTTTAAAAACTAGCTGGATTCCATATGCATGCTTTAATAAGATTTCCTAGGTAGCACAGTGGTAAAGAATCTGCCTGCCAATACAGGAGATGCAAGAGACTCAGGTTTGATCCCTGGGTTGGGAATATCTCTTGCAGTAAGAAATGGCAACTCACTCTAGTATTCTTGCTGGGAAAGTTCCATGGACAGAGGAGCCTGGTGAGTTACACTCCTTGGATTTTCAAAAAGTTGGACATGACTGAGCATGAATTTATTATACGGTCATAGAGGACATTTTTGTGGACACAGAAGGGGAGGGAGAAGGTAGGATGAGTTCAGAAAGAAGCATTGACATATATACACTATCATGTGTAAAATAAATAACTAGTGGGAATCTGCTATATAATACAGGGATCCCAGCCCGGTGCTCTGTAATGACTTAGAGGGGTGAGATGGGAGGCAGCAAAAGAGGCTCAAGAGGGAAGCAATGTTCATGTCTGATTTGCATTGTTGTATGGTAGAAACCAACACATAGCTGTAAAGCAATTATTTTCCAATGGGAAAAAAAAATAACAAGAAAGAAAGATCTTTGATAATTAAATTGTACTCTATTTTGCCTATATCAATGTGAACATTTTGATTTTTGATACAATATTATAGGCTGTAAGATGCTGTCATTTTGGGACACTGAATAAGGGATGTAAAATACCTCCACATTATTTCTTAAACTGTATGTGAATCTATGTTTAAAAAAATAATTTGATTGGAAATTGTAAAGGCTATGCTGCTAAGTCACTTCAGTCGTGTCTGACTCTGTGTGACCCCATAGACGGCAGCACACCAGGCTCCGCTGTCCCTGGGATTCTCCAGGCAAGAACACTGGAGTGGGTTGCCATTTCCTTCTCCAATGCATGAAAATAAAAAGTGAAAGTGAAGTCTCTCAGTCGTGTCCGACCCTCAGCGACCCCATGGACTGCAGCCTTCCAGGCTCCTCCGCCCACGGGATTTTCCAGGCAAGAGTACTGGAGTGGAGTGCCATTGCTTTCTCCGTATAAAGGCTATAAATGGCTATAAAAGAGACAAAATAAATTTAAATGAAATTCTAAAAACAGAGTCTACTAAATTCAGTGTGTACATAAAAGGAGAAAAAGAAATGAAAAGAAACAGGTGGGATTAGCAAGATACAAATGACAAAATTGCATACCAGAAATGTTTCTAAGAGTTAGGATTAGCAATCTAGCTGTGGTGGAGCAGGTGTTTTCCTCGAAGATTCTAGCTATTCATAAGCAATCAATACAGCGTCAAAATAATAAAGAGGTCTAACCGTTTATTTTAACAAAAATATGAATTAGATGACACTGGGGTGATATGATTCTATAATTAACAAATTATTTTATTTTATTTTTCTGTTTTGGTACAGAAAAGACATGTAGGAGAGGGTAGTAAACCAGGGAAGTAGGTGCTAAAGTATCATGGAGATTAGCACATACATTGGCTATTAGGTAACAAAATGGAGGTAGTAAAGGAAAGAAGGAATGGATTTGCTATGTGTCAGCTTCCCAAATGGACATGTATTTACTGTTACCATATGGGTCTTCACTATCTTAATTTTAGATGTCAGGACTATGTTTGTTTTTTCTAGCCTTAAACTGCCAAAATATTGGTTTAAGTTTGTGGCTCTGATTTAGAATCTATTTCTTTCTTTCATTTTTTTAGAAACTAAGAAATTTTTTTTCTATGTCATTAATATAATTTTATAAAAGATATATCTATTTTATACAATAAGACATATTAATATTTTTAAAATTTGTTATATTTTTGCCAACATTCTAAGGGAAAAATCAACTTATGATATGGTTATAATACATATGTATATCATTTTCATAATTATTATTATTATAAAATTTGGACCCAAAAGTGCAAAAAAAAAAAAAATCCTAAGCATTCATCTTATGTTAGCCCCTCCAGTAATAGGCACTAAAATCATTACAACTGATTATTTAAAAATATTTAGTGGTGTTTGGATCTGTGTTTCAACTTCTATCAATTATATTTTGCCTTATTTCACAGTGATTTTTTTCAAAAAATTTTATGCTTTTAAGATCTATCTAGGTTACTAAATGCCTGTCTGTTCAATGCATCCAACTTTTTTATTGAATTCCTTTGTAAGCATTCAACCAAGTTTCCTTATTCATCCCATGCTGAATGCTGAACTGAATTTCTAACCTTGTCTGTTTTCTTATAAATGAACTTAAGTACACACTTTTTACTTTTTTAAATTTAATTTTAATTTGATTTAATATTTTTTTTGTTTTAAGTATGTGACTATTTCCCTTTTAATTGATATTAGTAATCAGCAAACATTTTGCTGCAAATGACCAGATAAATATTTTTGGATCTGTGTTGTATGTAGTCTCTGTTACAGCTATTCTACTTTTCTATTGTAGCAAGAAGGCAATCATAACCCTCACATAAAGAAATGACTATGGCCAGATTTGACCCAGTGGAGGCCCTAGGTTATAGTTTATCAATGCCCAGGTTTCAATTTAAAAGTAAGTTAAACAAATATTTAAATTAAATACCTAAGTATAGATCCCTTACCCCCAAGGTGGATAGAAATATAACATCTTAATGCTACATTTTTGGATAAAACCTTTACAAATTTACTTAATCACCATTATTTTCCACATTTTAAAAAAGTGTTTTTGCAATAATTTCTCTTACTTCAGAAATACTTCTAAGATAATTTACATAAAAGACATTCCCAAAACTTCTAGCCTAAATGTATAATAATTGTGCCTCTATATTATGAGCTATAAAATCTAACTTTGATATTATTTTCCTTAAAACTTTGAAAAATATTATGCAATATTTTATCTGTATGTTATTGCTGGGACTTACAGTATGAATTTGATTTTTTTATTATATCTTTTGATATTTTGTTATTAACCTGTGTAGTAAGCAGAATAATACCCCATACTGCTGCTGCTAATTCATTTCAGTTGTTTCCGACTCTGTGCGACCCCATAGACGGCAGCCCACCAGGCTCCCCCATCCCTGGTATTCTCCAGGCAAGAGCACTGGAGTGGGGTGCCATTTCCTTCTCCAATGCATGAAAGTGAAAAGTGAAAGTGAGGTCGCTCAGTCGTTGTCTGACTCTTAGTGACCCCATGGATGGCAGCCCACCAGGCTCCTCCATCCATGGGATTTTCCAGGCAAGAGCACTGGAGTGGGGTGCCATTGCCTTCTCTGATAATACCCCCTACCCCTCCACAACCATACAAAGAACAACTGACTGGTTCCAGACCTTACATATGCAGATAATACCATCCTAATGTCAGAAGAAATGAGGAACTAAAGAGGCTCTTGATGACGGTGAAAGAGGAGAGTGAAAAAGTTGGCTTAAAACTCAACATTCAAAAAACAAAGATCATGGCTTCTAGTCCCATCACTTCATGGCTTATAGATGGGGGAAAAGTATAAACAGTGGCAGATTTTATTTGCTTGGGCTCCACGTCACTGCAGACAGTGACTGTAGCCATGAACGCTTGCTCCCTGGAAGAAAAGCTATGACAAACCTCAGTTCAGTTCAGTTGCTCAGTCAAGTCCAACTCTTTGCGACCCCACGAATCGCAGCACGCCAGGTCTCCCTGTCCATCACCATCTCCTGGAGGTCACTCAGGTTCACATCCATTGAGTCAGTGATGCCATCCAGCCATCTCATCCTCTGTTGTCCCCTTCTCCTCCTGCCTCCAATCCCTCCCAGCATCAGTCTTTTCCAACGAGTCAACTCTTCGCATGAGGTGGCCAAAGTACTGCAGTTTCAGCTTTAGCATCATTCCTTCCAAAGAAATCCCAGGGTTGATCTCCTTCA
>SJYT01064880.1:15967-64387 GCA_006410635.1 Cephalophus harveyi
GTTCTAAAAGGTCTTGTAGGTCTTCATAAAACTGTTCAACTTCAGCTTCTTCAGCATTACTGGTTGGGGCATAGATTTGGATAACTGTGATATTGAATGGTTTGCCTTGGAGACCAACAGAGATCATTCTGTTGTTTTTGAGATTGCATCCAAGTACTGCATTTCGGACTCTTTTGTCAACCATGATGGCTACTTCATTTCTTATGAGGGATTCCTGCCCACAGTAGTAGATATAATGGTCATCTGAGTTAAATTCCCCCATTCCAGTCCATTTTATTTCACTGATTCCTAGAATGTCGACGTTCAGTCTTGCCATCTCTTGTTTGACCACTTCCAATTTGCCTTGATTCATGGACCTAACATTCCAGGTTCCTATGCAATATTGCTCTTTACAGCATTGGACCTTGCTTCTATCACCAGTCACATCCACAGCTGGGTATTGTTTTTGCTTTGGCTCCATCCCTTCATTCTTTCTGGAGTTATTTCTCCACTGATCTCCAGTAGCCTATTGGGCACCTACTGATCTGGGGAGTTCCTCTTTCAGTATCCTATCATTTTGCCTTTTCATACTGTTCATGGGGTTCTCAAGGCAAGAATACTGAAGTGGTTTGCCATTCCCTTCTCCAGTGGACCACATTCTGTCAGCTCTTTCCACCATGACCCGCCCGTCTTGGGTTGCCCCGGAGGCATGGCTTGGTTTCATTGAGTTAGACAAGCTGTGGTCCTAGTGTGATTAGATTGACTAGTTTTCTGTGAGTATGGTTTCAGTGTGTCTGCCCTCTGACACCCTCTTACAACACCTACCATCTCACCTGGGTTTCCTTTACCTTGGACGTGGTGTATCTCTTCACGGCTGCTCCAGCAAAGCGCAGCCGCTGCTCCTTACTTTGGACGAGGGTTACCTCTTTACTGCCGCCCTATGACAAACCTAGACAGCATATTAAAAAGCAGAGACATCACTTTGTTAACAAGGCCCATATAGTCAAAGCTATAGTTTTTTCAGTAGTCATGCACAAAGGTGAGAGCTGGACCATTAAGAAAGGTGAATGTTGAAGAACTGACGCTTTCAAATTGTGGTGCTAGAGAAGACTCTTGAGAATCCTTTGGATACAAGGAGATCACACCAGTCAATCCTAAAGGAAATAAACCCTGAACATTCATAGGAATGACCAGTGCTGAAGTTGAAGGTCCGATACTTTGGCCACCTGATATGAAGAGCTGACTCATTGGAAAAGACCTTGATGCTGAGGAAGATTGAGGGCAAGTGAAGAAGGTGGCGATGGAGGATGGCATCACCAACTCAGTAGACGTGACTTTGAGAAAACTCTGGTAGATAGTGAAGAACAGGAAAGCCTGTCATGCAGCAGTCCATTGGATCACAAAAATTTGGACAGGATGCAGCAACTGAACCACAAAACAAACCCTCAAAAAGTGTTCACAGGCTAATTTTTAGAACTCACAAATTTAGGTACATGGGCAAAGGTAATTAATGTTGTAGACAAAGTTTTCTAATCATCCAAATTTGAGATGGGGAGATTATTCTGAATTATATGACCATGGCTTAGATCTTTAGACCTAAGATCTCAAAGTTTCTTAAAAATGGATGGGAGAGGCAGAAGAGCAGGTCAGATGATAAAGTGTGTGAACAGTTCAACCTGCAATTGTGGGCATTAAAAATGGAAGAAGGGGGCCACAAACCAAGAAATGCAAATAAATTCTAGAATGGCACAGGAGTGCATGATCTCCAATAGTCTTCAAATAAACACACAGCCTTGCTAACAACCTGATTTCAGCCCAGTTATATTTGTATCAGACTTCTGAACTCTAGGCAGAGCTTCCCTGGTGGCTCAGAGGTTAAAGGGTTTGCCTGCAATGAGGGACACCTGGGTTCGATCCTTGGGTTGGGAAGATCCCCTGGAGAAGGAATTGGCAACCCACTCCAGTATTCTTGCCTGGAGAATCCCATGGACAGAAGAGCCTGGCAGGCTACAGTCCACAGGGTCACAAAGAGTCAGGCATGACTGAGTGACTTCACTTTCACTTTTCTGAACTCTATAGGATAATATATCTGTGGTGTTTTATGCCACTAAGCTTATACGTTGTTATAAACTTATATTAGCAGCAGAAAACTAATATGCTTCTGAATGCTTCAGCAGTTTCTTTGTCACTGTTTGAAATTTTTTATTACAATACTCCTATATGTGTTGTTTCTCAGTTAGCAGACAATTGGTCCTCCTGTCTAAAACGTCCATAAGACATTTGTTCCACACCAAAAAGTCCTTATTTGAACATGTCCAAAACTGTTTGGCATGGTCCAAATGTGTTCATGGATGCTTTGGACAGTATCAAATTTTGAGGATTTTAACATGGACCAAATTTCTTATGAACCAAAATGGTTCTGCAAGGTTTTTTTCTTACATGTCAAAGTTGGCAATATATGATTATTTTTGTATAAATATTTTTCCAAAGGTTATTAGTTTTGCAAGTGCAGTGATGGAAGAGTGCACAAAGAATTGGATTGACCAGGCTACACAAATCTCTTCTTATCCAATCCTTTCTATAGCTGGACACTTATTACATGATAATGTCTCAGCTAATCATAGGCACATTAGAATGGAGTTGTATTTTTCCATCTTTTCTAGAATCTCAATGGTCTTCTAATGTTATAATGGGGCAGAGAAAACGGCCCAGCCGTAAAGCAAATTCATAGGATCTGTCCTATGAAAATATAAAGCAAGGGAGAATGAGTAAGGAAAGAACAATCAAGGTTTTAGAAATGGTTGAGAAGTTCAAGCTTGATGAATAAGCTAGAAGAAATCATTTGACTTGTGTTTTTTTGTTCTTAATCCAAGAACGTCACTTTCCCAGTAAGACTTACAAGTAATTTACATCATAAAACGTTATTTTTAGAATTTTCCTTATGGAGAATGCCAGCACACTTTCCAAATGAGCTTAGAATCAAATTAAAGACAAATATATCAGTATTGCTCATATATCCAAGATAAATTCAATAGCATCTGTGCAGTAATGAATTTTCTTATTTTCAAAAACAGGTATTCATATAAACTTTTGCTGTCTTTGTTCATGTATAAATCCAAAAGTCTCCTTTATTTATTTATTTTTATTGACTAGTTAAATGGCACTTGTGCTTAGCTTCTCAGCTGTATCCAACTCTTTGCAACCCCATGGACTGTAGTCCACCAGGCTCCTCTGTCCACGGGGATTCTCAAGGCAAGAATACTGGAGTGGGTTGCCATGCCCTCCTTCAGGGATCTTCCCAACCCAGGGGTTGAATCCAGGTCTTCTGCATTGCAGGTGGATTCTTCACCATCTGAGACACCATTAAAGTGAATGGCACTTTGGGTGCCATTATTAATGTGATATAGTCTCTTGTAGAATGTTTGTGTCACATACTGCCATCTCTGTGCCATAACCCAAAGTGAGATTGATGAAGTCTTAGGTATTTGTTAGCTAGATGCAGTTGCAATTTAATTATTTCAGTCTTTATCAGTAATACTCCATTTACAAGAGACGAGGTTTAAACAAGTTGACCTTTGAAAGTACACAATGATTGACTTTGGTATTTTTTCACAGCTACAATTGTATGTTATAATGACAAAAATTATAAAGGTAGTGACAATGCACATGGAAATACATCATGGAGTAGGTTCATTGTAACAATGAAAGAAATAAATTTGCCACTAATACTCTTTCCATCAGTCGTTCCCCATAGTGAAAGGTGATAACAGTATGTAATATTAGTTAAGCTGCAAAAGAACTGCAGATGTGATGAGAAATATATACTTCTCTGCAGAAATGGTACAAATACAGCCTAACGTGAAGTCAGCAATTGTGGGTTGATTTGTAGAAGCTAGGCACTTTTCAGGTTGTGTCTTTTGAATTGAGGAGCTACTTACATTAAGGCTGTTATGGGACTGGATGTCAAATCTTCAAATTTTTAAAAACAGTGATCATTTGATTGTGAAAGAGGTATGACAATAAACATGAAGAACTGAATAGTCAGCAGAACTTTAGAGTTCTATTTTTCAAAATGGGGCTGCAATCCCTTAGGTGTACATAAAAACAATTTGAAGAGATGTTGCTAATATTTAAAAATAGAATAGAATATTAAAATATGTCACAGGTATTTCTAAATGAAGCTGTTATACATGTCTGTGTGTATGTTTGCTATTTTACATAAAATATATTGTCTATCATGGGCTGTAAGATAAAATATTTGAAGCCACGAGTTAGAAAATTTAGCATGCTTTAATTAACATTGGGCTTCCCTGGTGGCTCAGAGGTTAAAGCTTCTGCCTGGAATGCGGGAGACCCGGGTTCAATCCCTGGGTTGGGAAGATGCCCTGGAGAAGGAAACTGCAACCCACTCCAGTACTCTTGCCTGGAGAATCCCATGGAGGGAGGAGCCTGGTAGGCTACAGTCCATGGGGTCGCAAAGGGTCGGACACGACTGAGCGACTTCACTCACTCACTCACTATCTCTTGTGTAGGACTTTGGCATCAATTTGTTATTTGATGTCTTTATAATAGTAATTAACATTTATTGAGCTTTGATTATATTTCAAAGGTTAATTACACACACAAATATTTAATTTATCCTCACCATATAGTTGTCTAAGGTCACACAGCAAGGAGTAGAATTGTCTTTGACTCTTTAATTGAAAAGTAGGTATACTGTGGGATTTATTAGGTTGGTACAAAAGTAATTGTGGTTTCCAATCATGAATTTTAGGTCATTGTAATTAGGCTCAAATATATGTTTGTTAAAATAAGAAACATTATAATCAACACATTTTTGTCAAGGAGAAATGTTTGCTTATTTCTGGAACATAAAAATCTGTGCTTTGGGATTCAGTGAACTCTTGGAAAACATTTTCTGTCTCCTGCTTATTGTGGAAGCATTTTCCCTGCAAAAAGTTGTTGAGATGCTTGAAGAAGTGGTAGTCAGCTGGTGAAAGGTCAAGTGAATATGGCGAATGAGGCAAAACTTCCTAGCTCAATTATTTCAACTTTTGAAGCATTGCTTGTACAACGTGAGGTTGGTGGTTGTCAGGGAGAATTGAACCCATTCTGTTCACTAATATTGGCTGCAGGCCTTGCAGTTTTCAGAGAAGCTCATTGATTTGCTGAACATACTTCTCAGATATAATGGTTTTTGCCAGGATTCAGAAGTCTGTTGTGGATCAGACCTGCAGCAGACCACCACACAGTGACCATGACTTTTATGGGTGCAAGTTTGGCTTTGGGAAGTGCTTTGGCACTTCTTCTCTGTCCAACCACTAAGCTGGTCATCACCAGTTGTAAAAAATTGACTTTTTTCTGCACATCACAATCTGATCAAGAAACAGTTTGTTGCTGTTGCATAGAATAAGAGAAGATGATGCTCCAAAACAACAGTCTCTTTGATTTTCAGTCTGCTTATGAGGCACCCACTTATTGAGCTTTTTCTCCTTTCCAGTTTGCTTCAAAAGCTGAAAGACCATAGAGTGGTCGATACTGAGTTCTTTGGCAGCTTCTCACATAGTTGTAAGGAGATTGGTTTTGATGATTGCTCTCAATTTGTCATCAACTTCCAATGGCCAGCTAGGATGCTCCTCATCTTCAAGGTCTCTTTTAAAACTTCTTGAACCAACACTGCATTGTACATTCACTAGCTGTTCAAGGGCCAAATGTGTTGTTGATGTTGAAAGTTGTCTCCTCTGCTTTATAACCCATTTTGAACTCTAATAAAAAAAATTGATCAAATTTGCTTTTTGTCTAACATCATTTCCAAAATTTAAAAAATATATATATAAAGTAAACATCTAGTAATGTCATTGGCAAAAAAAAAAACATAAAGCAAAAAATGTGCATTATTTATTTAAGAATGTATTCCAACATCAAATGGCAAATTTCAGCAATGCAAAGCCGCAATTACTTTTGCACCAGTCCTTCAAATTTTGACAATTATCTATAACATAATAAAAGTAAAATGGAAGAAATCTTTCAGGATACACTAAGACTATAGCATTGTATTAGTTAGAAATGTTTTTGCAAGTGATGCCCAATTTTAAATAGATTTTAATAAAGAAGAGTTTTATTTCTTTATTTTGGCACGGTTATTGCTAGAAACAAGACTGAGACCTGACTTTCTTAATCTGTGGATTTGCTCCCTTTAAAAATTCTGTTGTTCTTTGGCTCTATCTAACAGTTTCTGCCTTTGAACAACAAGGAAATTTGGACAGGAGTTGTGAGGAAAAGTTAGTCTATCCCCTACTTTCAGACTGTATCCCAGTGACTCACAGTATGCAGTGGAAAAGATTATTAATTCTTATGCAAGGGACATACAGTTGGAATTGTTAGAATTCAGGGATAGTAATCTTTCCAAAGTTTTTGCATCTATGTGCTCAGTTGCTCAGTCATGTCCAACTCTTTGGGACTCCATAGATTGTAACCCATCCAGCTCCTCTGTTCATGGGATTTTCCCAGAAAAAATAGTGCAGTGGGTTGCCATTTCCTCTTCCAGGGGTTTTTCCAGACCTCAGGATCAAACCAGTGTCTCTTGCAGCTCCTGCATTGCAGGTGGTTTCTTGACTGCTGAGCCACAAGGGAAGCCCACAATTAAAAAAAAAGAAAAGAAAACCTTACAGGTATAATTATCTTATGCTAATTTTTAATTAATTAGATCATAATCAATGGCCACCAACGGTTTGATGTAGAGAGAAATAAGCTCAAATCAACTTTTTTTTTTAGCTCGTGTGTGCATTGTTTTCCTGTTTTCCACACCAAACTACTATGATTGACTTTTCTTACCTTTTACATTAGATCAGTCAGTTACCATCTGACAGCCATGGTCTGGGGAGTTATAACTCATCAAAATGTGAGCAGAATTCTTCTCAGTGTTTGAAGGGATTCATAAAGTCAGTGCCCATTTGTCTATCAACACATACAATGTGTATGCCTTTTAAAAAGCATTATCAGAAAATAACAGAAAAGTGACAATTTAACATTTTACTGGCCTATAATAGTAATATTAAAATAATTCTTATTATTTGCATTTTCATCTCTTGAACTTATTTTAGAGCACATTCCCAATGGCTCAAGAGGTAAAACATAAGCAGCACGTTCCCAATGGCTCAAGAGGTAAAGAATCTGTCTGCGATGCAGGAGACACAGGAGATGCATATTTGATCCCTGGGTTGGGAAGATCCTCTGGAGAAGGAAATTGCAACCCACTCCAGTATTCTTGCCTGAAAAATCCCAAAGACAGAGGAGCCTTGTGGATTATAGCCCAAAGGGTTGAAAAGAGTTGGATACGAGTGAGCACACACATACAATAAACAACATATTAAAAGATGAGGTTGCAATGAGTCTAATGTTAAGCAAATATTACAAGATAATCTATCCAGCCATTAAAGGTATCCTAATTGATGCCATTTGAAAAGTAGGACATTCACATAACTTATGATAATTTCTCCTTATACAGTTTGGCATGAGTAACCTAAAATAACAGATATTTCAAAGATGATCTGTGATTGCAGTAGAAATTTTTTCATGATTCTGCCCTTTATAATTTCATTTTTATTTAATTTTTATTGGTGGTATAGTTGATTTACAGTGTTTCATTAGTTTCAGTTATATATCAAAGCAAATATGTTTTTTATATATATATATATATATATACAGTCTTTTTTTAGATACTGTAGCCATATATGCCATTACAAAATACTGAGAAAAGCTTCCTGCATTATACAATAGATCCTTATTAGTTATCTATTATATGTGTATATATATGTGTGTGTATATATACATATATATATAGTAGCATGCACCTGTCAATCCCAATCATCCATTTTATTGAAGTAGGAAAACCTTAAGGATTCATTTTTATATCACATTATTTTTCTTTTCTGGAATGTTTCTAATTTAATTTTCATAAGAAATCAACTTAAAAGCCTGTAAAACATCCTAGAATATAGCAATATAAGAAGGGAAAATTTGGAACAAGATAATATTTGTTTTTAGCATGCCCTTTTCCTGTTTTAACACCCCTCTTTTTCTCTGTCTCATCACCTTTATCAAAACACAGCTTAGTGCTATCATGTCATATAGGTCATTTATCTGTATCAGTCATTAAGATGACTATGTCTTGCAAAACTTGCTTGGAAGCCTGATCTCTGGTGTCTGCTGAGATGTACTACTCTCTGCTAAGATGTTCATAGGTCCTACTATGTTAACACATACTACATTAAGCCATTTAGATGTGCCTTTGTCACACACAGAAAACCACTAACAGTAGAATTTCTGTCTGAAAAGTAAGGCTACAAAAAGTAGATTTGGAATCATTTAGAGGATGATTCTAATTCTGTGTACTTATTTTAGGAAGTGCTTTTGATTTGTGTAACAAAGGAAAATCTATCTATGAAACGGTCAAGTAGTACAAGTTATCAAGTTATCTAGAGATTTTGGTTAGTAGAGTAGAAAATTTACGAATTCAAATTGGGTTCTCTTGGACTTGAATGATTGACTAGAGAATTAAAAATGTATGTTTAAGTCTATACATTTTTAATTCAACCTATATTACTTCTTGAAACCAAACCAAACACTCAGTCAAAGACTATATTTTCATATATTTTTCTCCTAGAAGAACAAGAATCAGAAAATTGGAAACGGATGAATTCAACATCAAATTTGTAAGTAATTGGACAGAATCAAGTTTGCTTTGATTACTTAAAATACTAATAATAACAAAATGCCTATCTTTGGACTTATCAAATCAATACTGATAATGAAAAGTGTAAGGAAGGACAATAAAAATTATTGAATAGCTAGAAGAATTAACTTTTAAGAATGAGTAATCTAAGAATTATTCCAAAAGTACTTATTAATTCATTTAAGCACAAACTTACTCATGAATAGAGTATGTGTACAAAATCAAAACTGACAGATCCTGTCACATTTAAAAAATCCCAACTGACTTTTATTAAAAGACTAACAGTGGATTTACTATTAAAGAATGGAAGGTATTTCTGGTTTGAACTACATCTTATTATCTACCTGCTATTCTTCCCCTGCATCTAAGCTGTTAATCAAAAGAAACACCAGGTATATATCTTTTCTTTTTCTTTAATTTTTACAAGTAACTTTTATTCAATTAACTTGTGGGCATATTTCAGCCATAATTTTTTTTTTGGATGAGTTTAACATTTTTTGTTGAAGGATAATACTTGACGGAATTTTGTTGTTTTCTGTCAAACCTCAACATGAATCAGCCATAGGTATACATACATCCCCTTCCTTTTGAGCCTCCCTCCCATTTGAAAACATATATATATATATCAGTTCAGTTCAGTTCAGTCACTCAGTCGTGTCCGACTCCTTGTGACCCCATGAACCATACCACGCCATGCCTCCCTGTCCATCACCAACTCCCGGAGTCTACCCAAACTCATGTTCATTGAGTTGGTAATGCCATCCAACCATCTCATTCTCTGTCGTCCCCTTCTCCTCCTGCCCTCAATCTTTCCCAGCATCAGGGTCTTTTGAAATGAGTCAGCTCTTCACATCAGGTGGCCAAAGTATTCAAGTTTCAGCTTCAACATCAGTCCTTCCAATGAACACCCAGGACTGATCTTCTTTAGGATGGACTGGTTGGATCTCCTTGCAGTCCAAGGGACTCTCAAGAGTCTTCTCCAACACCACAGTTCAAAAGCAACAATTCTTCTGCACTCATCTTTCTTCACAGTCCAACTCTCACATCCATACAGGACCACTGGAAAAACCATAGCCTTGACTAGATGGACCTTTGTTGGCAAAGTAATGTCTCTGCTTTTGAATATGCTATCTAGGTTGGTCATAACTTTCCTTCCAAGGAGTAAGTGTCTTTTAATTTCATGGCTGCAATCACCATCTGCAGTGATTTTGAAGCCCAGAAAAATAAAGTCAGCAACTGTTTCCACTATTTCCCCATCTATTTGCCATGAAGAGATGGGACCAGATGCCATGATCTTACTTTTCTGAATGTTGAGCTTTAAGCCAACTTTTTCACTCTCCTCTTTCACTTTCATTAAGAGGCTCTTTAGTTCTTCTTCACTTTCTGCCATAATTGTAGTGTCATCTGCATATATAGGTATATATATATATATTTTTGAGCACTTGGTTTTTGATGCATGCATGCTTGCAAAGTCTCTTCAGATGTGTCTCACTCTTTGCAATGACTGTAGCTCTCCAGACTCCTCTCCCCATGGGATTTCCCTGGCAAGAATATTGGAGTGGATTGCCATTCCCTCCTCCAGATCTTCCTGACCCAGGGATCGAACCTGCTTCTCCTGTGGCTTCTGCATTTCAGGAGCATTCTTTACCACTGAGGAAACCCATATATTGAGATGTATAGGTATGTTTGATATGTACATGTTTATTTACATGATTATGCCACCAAGGCTGGCAAGTCCAAAATCTGCAGAATCAAAGTCTCTGTTTGAGTCTGGAGGTTGGAAGCTACTGTATATTCCAGAAAGAACCAATATTTCATTTTGAAGGCCATCATACAGAATCCTCTCTTACTCGGGGAAAAATCAGATTTTGTTCTGTTCAGGCCTTCAAATTGTATGAGGTGCAGGATTGCCTGGTAGATCAGATAATAAAGAATCTGCCTGCAATGCAGGAGACCTGGATTTTATTGCTGGGTTGGGAAGATCCCCAGAGAAGGGGATGACTACCCAATCCAGTATTCTTGCTTGGAGAATTCCAAGGACAGAGGAGCCTGGTGGATTAAAGTTCGTGGGGTTGCAAAGAGTCAGACACAACTGAGCAACTAACACTTTCATATTATTGGGAGGGGCAATATGCTTTACTTGCTGCTGCTGCTGCCAATTCACTCCAGTTGTGTCCGACCCTGCACGACCCCATAGATGGCAGCCCACCAGGGTCCCCCGTCCCTGGGATTCTCCAGGCAAAAATACTGGAGTGGGCTGCCATTTCCTTCTCCAAAGCATGAAAGTGAAAAGTCAAAGTGAAGTCATTCAGTCGTCTCTGACTCTCAGCGACCCCACAGACTGCAGCCCACCAGGCTCCTCTGTCCATGGGATTTTCCAGGCAAGAGTACTGGAGTGGGGCGCCATTGCCTTCTCCACCCTTTACTTAGTAAATAAATTTTATTAAATAAATGTTAATCTCACTCAAAAGCATTCTTACAGAAACAGTCAAAATGTTTGATCAAATATCTAGCTAGGCACCTTGAGGCCCATTCAAGGTGAAACATAAAATTAACTATCACAGTGTGGATATCCTTATACTTTTTACCCAGATACAAATAGTGGGAGCTAAATAAGTATAACAAACACAGATCTCCATTTGCAGTTTGAGAAATGTCTTTGAAATAATTATACAGCTTCTCTTTTCGAAAACTCCAATAATATTCTGACCCCATAAAGCTTATAAATTCGAATAAGCTTTAAAAATAGCAAATAATCTGATTACTACATTTTTTCAGAGCCAAGTAAATTAAGATCCAAGTTGATACCGCCTGGAGTTATGCAAGGACTACAAGCATTTTTTTTTTTTTATGGTTTTTGTTATGTATAAAATGTCTATGCACGTTTTCATATAAAAGATTCTATGTATAGCTGACCCTTGAACAATATAATCTGAATTGCACAAATCCATTTCTGTGCAAATGTTTCAATAATTATGTGCTACAATATTACTCAATTCCCAGTTGGTTGAAGCCACAGATGTAGAAATCCCTATAAGAGGGAAAACTATAAAATTACACGTGGGGTTTTCAGCTGTGCAGGGCACTGGTGCCCCTAAATCCTCAGATTGTTCAAAGATCAACTGCACATATGTTTTTATTTCCCTTGGGTAAATATTGAAATGTAGAATGGCTGATTATATGTGAGAGCATACATTATATGCTGATTATATGTGAGAACTGGTTATTTGATAACCCATGGTGTTGTCAATATTTTTATTTAGATATTTTAGGTAGGTGTATATTGATACCTTACTATGGCTTAAATGGCATGGGTATTTAATGAATGATGATATTGAAAATGTCTTTGCTTTCTTATTGGCCACTTATATAACTTACTCTATGAAATGTCATTTCAGGTTTTCTTTTATTCCCTCATTTTTTAGTTGGATGGATTGCCTTTTACCTATTTAAATATAGAAGTCACATATATTCTGAGTACAGTCATTTCTCAAACTTGTATAATGAGTTCTGCCCCCAATTCTAGTGTGCATGTTAAGGGAGAGTGTTTCCCAGTACTAGCTGGGTGTTCTACAAATCAACTAAATTCTGACACTACTTGAACAGAGATGGTATTCAGAAATGAATACCTAGAGACGGGATTCAATCTATATCACAATCTATATCACAAGACTCTCCCTCCCCTTTAGATAACAGAAGCAAGCTCAAGTTATCACCTATGCATCTGACTGACTAGCTTTAGATTGGAGGTTCCAATGATCCCCTTCTTGGGTCTGACTAATTTGCTATAGTGACTCTCAGGACTTAGAAACATTTTACTTACTAGATTACTGGTTTATTATGGAATAATACAGGTCAGGAAAAAACAAACAAACAAATGGAATATATGCATAGCACATGTGGGAAGGAGCATGGAAATTCCACATTCTTTGAGCATGCCACTTTCCCCAAATTACTATGTGTTGACCAACCCAGATGGTCTCTGAATGCCACCCTTAAGGTTTTTATGAAGGCTTCATCATACATCCATGATTGATTAAGATCATTTACTCTTGTCGATCGGCTCAACCTCCAGGCTCTCTCCCCTCCTCAGAGGTCAGTGGGTGGAATTGAAACTTGGAATCCTCTCTAATCACATCATTAGGTGCCCTGGCTACTAGAGCCCAAACCTGGGTTATCTAAGTGTTTCACAAAAGTCACCTCATTGACATAGCAAATGACACCCTTATCAATCTCATCACTTAATAAATTCAAAGATTTTTATGGGCTCTGTACCAGAAATGGGGACAAATAAATTCTTAATATAAATCACAATATCATACAATGTACTACAATATTTTATCCCTTTCTTTGGTTTCCTTTGTAATTATAACAATTCCATCAAATTTTATTAGGAAAAAATTCAAGTAGCCAAATTTAAATAAGCTTACAATTAACACATAACCACACCTAGATCCTACTTTCAAATACTTGCTTTCTGTTTTAATCTATTTATTCATCCTGTTTTGAATATATTTCAAAGTAAAATATATATCTCAAATGGAATACATTGAATGATATATCATTTCTTACAACAGAAATAGAAAAGTACAAATGCATCACCTTCCCATTGAAATGACTGCTGGCAGAATTTTAGAAAAATTCCACTTTATGTAATGAGTAAAGCTTCAATACGTAATAAAGACTCTCCTAAGTACGTCTAACATGTTTGTAAAGTACAATGCTTTCCTCCTAGGACAGAAATGCACAGTATGTTAATATAATAATTTAGTTTTCAATGTATTAGTGATCATTAATCCTTTTGAAGCTTTCAATAGCATCTTTATTTGGTATCGGTATTTGTTCATAAAGTGTCATTTTTTTGGTAGCCCCTTAATAATATACTTCAAAGGGATCAGTCTGTAGGAATCTGAAAATATTATTGGATCACCTTGGACATCTTTTACTCTAGTATTGCTTTAAAGAATTAAATTGCAAATTGTAGGCTTTTATTCCTTCTATATTTGTGGTGAGAAAATTTGACATATGGGCTCAGGCTCTGCGGGAAAAAGAATCTAAATTTGAACAAAGCCTCTTGAAATTTTTACTACATTTAGAATTTTGAAGTGTTGAACTGAAGTGTCAAGGGAACAACATTTTGTTGACAGTGTCATAATACAATAAAATTTATTATGAATAACATCCTCTGCTTCTAAAATATATTGTTATTCCTTGGTTGAATCCTCTGTTTTCTTGCTAGAACATAGCTATGATTTCTCTGTTGACAATAAAAAATAACTAATCAAGATAACCAATAAATAAAGAAAACAGTTTAAAATAATTGTTATTAACCATATCAGATAATATAAAATCTACTTATATATATGTATAGCATATTCACAAATACAGTTCAATTTTTCTTCTTTACCTACCATGCTTTTTGAAAGGGAGTCACTATGTAAGGCCCATACGTAAGAACTGGGGGGTTATGCTTCAATTCATTAAGAATATTTACATAATTTATTGGAAATTCTTATAAACAAAATAGTGTTCTATCTATTCTGTTTATTTTTTCAGCCATGTATTTATATTAGAATGAACTTACAGGTACTAATTTTGTATTTTACATTATAATCCAATGCTAGTTTATTTATTTGGTTGTTCAGATCTTTAAATGAGATTCTTTTGGTTGGCTTATGTGTTCCTTTGACATTCCTTCACCATTAAAAAAAAATAATTTCTTCATTTTCTGATGTTACAGAATGCTCCAACTTACCTTATATATTCCCTGACCAGACCAAGAGTCAAGCCCTTTCTCCAGAGACACTTTCTTCCTTTTCTTGGAGAAACAATATTAGAAATCAAAATCTGGGTACTAGCTATGTTCACTGCTACTGTGGAATCAAAGGAAAGACACAGAAATATATGTGTGTATGTGTGTGTACACAGTTGTATCTGACTCTTCCTGACTCCATGGACTGTAGCCTGCCAAATTCCTCTGTCCGTGGGATTTTCTCAGTAGAAATATTGGAGTGGGTTCCCATTTTCCCCTCCAGGGGATCTTTCAAACCCGGGCATCCAACTTGTTTCTCTTGTAGCTTGCAAGAATCCACTGGAAGGTGGATTCTTTACCAGTGAACCAACAGGGAAGACCCGCATGTGTGTATACCAACCTCATACACTCAAATTTATATTAATTCCTTCTAATATAATCCATTACCACACAGAATGGCCTAGCCTTCTCCTTAATTGTAATGCTCCTCTCCAAGAGAGATCAATCCTTCTTTACTATCATCCATTTGCTTAATAGTTTCATTTCCAAATATGTGTATAGTGATTTATGAAATTGTAATCAGTATCCCCCTGGTACAGAAATTCATCAGCTAGAGTAGGGTGCTTATATAGAGAGTTCTTTTTGCCAAGGAAATACAGACTCCATTTCCTTGAAAAGATACTTGGGTGGGCATTTCCACACACCTCCCCACACACCTTCCACTGGTCATGTGCACACGTGTGCGCGCGCGCACACACACACACACACACACACACACACCTACCTGTACACACAGGACACACACTTCATTGATGTCATTTCATAAATAATTATATTATTTTGTCACAGTTATGCATTCCATTGTGGAATTGCCTTATCTACTTAATATATATATTTTTAAGTTTGCATGCATTAACATTCACTCTGTGTTATAAAGTTCTATGGATTTTAACAGATTCATATTATGCATCTACCATTAGAGCATTATAAGGAAGGATGTCAACATCTCAAAACTATCAACAAATTTCTACAATCATTTATCTTTTACTGTCTCTATACTGTTGCATTTTCTAGATTGTCCCCTAAATGAAATCATACAGTATGTAGCTCTTCCACTCTGGTTTCTTTCATTTAACAGTATTTATACATGATTTTTCCAAGTTTTTACTTGACTTTACAGATTACCATTTTTTTATTGTTGAGTAGTAGTCAGATGCATGGATGTACAGTAGTTTATCTTTTTTTTATTTATTTAAGGACATCTTGTTTGCTTACAGTTTTAGTTAATATGATCAGAATTTTGTGCATACCTGTGTCATGTTTTCACATCAATTTGGTAAAACTCTCAGATCATAATTGTGTTGGATTATTATGGATAATCATTATCCATAATAGTTGGATAAATCATTGTTCAAAATAGGAAACAAATCATTGATTCAAACAATTATATTTATAACTCAATGTAGAATTATGTAATTTGTATTCTGACTTTGAAATTTAACACCAAAATCAAATGCACAAAATCTGGTAATTATACCAGAGCTGACTTAACAGCTGTCAGTTTCTGCAAAGAGTAGAAGGACAGCAATTCCCCTGACATTCAAGATGGTGTATCTGTGGCTGTCATTGCCTGTGTCTTTGTTGAGGTTGACAGTGATCATAAGACATGTTTTTGGTTCAATTACTCAGGCTGTTTATTAATATAGTTGCAATGCCAGAACAGCGTTACATCAATTGAACTGCTGCTGCCATTTAGATATTGACAGTATTAAGGATTCTCTTTCAGTAGAATGTGTTTCAAAGTATATTTTAGAACACCATATATTGCTTCAAGGTCATTAATAATAAGCCCTCTAGGTGTGAGTTTGTGTTTTTTGTGTGTATGTGTAAACGGTTTCCGTAGCAATAAATGGTGATGTTCAGAGTCTCAGAAATTATACTCTCTGGCACCAAAGCTATAAGCTCATTGGTCTCATTATTCTATGAATGCGTTTGGATGTACTGAAAAATCACTGCACACATTTACATAATCTTATGAGTTTTAAAAGCCCATTCCTTTCCATTGTATTGCTTGATATTTGCTTCTATACAACCCAATGACAAAAGAAAAGTAGACACACTAAACAATTGTAAAGGTGAAAAATTAAGGTTCTAGAGGTTAAGTGATTGTTCAGTATGATATTTGGAACAGATGCCAGGCTAACACATGTCCACAGAACTTCTTTTTCCCATAGAAGAAGATAATTCTCTCCACATTTGAATAAGCCATATTCTTGATAACATACCGAGAGTAAATATGAAAGCATTTCTACTATTTCCATACTAATTATATAATTTTGGATAAAGTAGCATTTGAATAAAGTACTGGCTACACTGGTCACTCAGACAGTAAAGAATCTGCCTGCAGTGCAGGAGACCCAGGGTCAATCCCTGTGTCAGGAGGATCCTCTGGAGAAGGGAATGGCAACCTACGCCAGTGTTCTTTCCTAGAGAACTCCATGGACAGACCAGCCTGGTGGGCTACTATAGTCCATGGAGTCACAAAGAGTCATACATGACTGAATGACTGAACACAAAACAGCACAACTAAAGCTTAGGAAATAACAATAATCTTTAGGTCATAGTTTGGTCCCTCAAGTATACAAACAGCAACTCATATTTGAGAGCATTTAATATGTGGCCTGTAATAAATATCAAACCCCTTCAGAGGGTTACATCTAAGAGAAAATAAATATATTTTGAGTATTTTAATAGCACCTTTCGATCTCCATAAACAGATTCTTGGATTTATTGTTTCTTTTCTCTCACACACCAGTTCTGTAATTAAGCTCAGTAAAGTCAGGTGGGCCTTAGGAAGCATCACTACGAACAAAGTTAGTGGAGGTGATGGAATTCCAGTTGAGCTATTTCAAATTCTAAAAGATGATGCTGTGAAAGTGCTGCACTCAATATGTCAGCAAATCTGGAAAACTCAGCAGCAGCCACAGGACTGGAAAAGGTCAGTTTTCATTCCAATCCCAAAGAAAGGTAATGCTAAATAATGCTCAAACTACCACACAATAGCACTCATCTCACACACTAGAAAAGTAATGCTCAAAATTCTCCAAGCCAGGCTTCAGCAATACATGAACCGTGAACTTCCAGATATTCAAGCTGGTTTTAGAAAAGGCAGAGGAACCAGAGCTCAAATGGCCAACATCCAATGATCATCAAAAAAGCAAGAGAGTTCCAGAAAAACATCTATTTCTGCTTTATTGACTATGCCAAAGCCTTTGACTGTGTGGATCACAATAAACTGTGGAAAATTCTGAAAGAGATGGGAATACCAGACCACCTGACCTGAGAAGACTCTTGAGAGTCCCTTGGACTGCAAGGAGATCCAACCAGTCCATCCTAAAGGAAATCAGTCCTGAATATTCATTGGAAGGACTGACGCTGAAGCTGAAACTCCGATACTTTGGCCACCTGATGCGAAGAGGTGACTCATTTGAAAAGACCTTGAAGATGAGAAAGATTGAGGGCAGGAGGAGAAGGGGATGACAGAGGATGAGATGGTTGGATGGTATCACTGACTCAATGGACATGGGTTTGAGTGAACTCCGGGAGTTGGTGACGGACAGGGAGGCCTGGTGTGCTGCAGTTCATGGGGTCGCAAAGAGTCAGACTGAGTGACTGAACTGAACTGAACTTAATCAAAGGAGGCCATCAGACTGAGGTAGTTCTAATGTGATGGGACCTTACTTGAGCTAACCAAAATCTAAGCAATCAAAATGCCTCAAAATTACAAAATTGAAACATAAGAGCAACCAATTACAGTCAGGCAACTCTTCTTTAAGCTACAATCAAGCAAATAATTTTCTTGCTTTTCTTGTACCAGTTACGGCTTCCCTGATAGCTCAGTTGGTAAAGAATCCACCTGCAATGCAGGATATCCCGGATTCCTGGGTCAGGAAGATCCGCTGGAGAAGTGATAAGGAATCCGCTTGCAATGCAGGAAATCTGGGCTCGATCCCTGGGGTGGGAAGTTCCCCTGAAGTAGGAAAGGCTATGCACTCCAGTATTATGGCCTGGAGAATTCCATGGACAATCCATGGGACCACAAAGAGTTGGACACTACTGAGTGACTTTCACTTCCACTTCCATTGTTTATAGAAATCTCTTCCCTGAACTACTGTTAGTAGAGCAAACCTAATCACTTCTGCTTTGGTACTGCTTAGTCAAATTCATTTTTTTGCTCAAATAATCTCTTTAAAATTTTATATGTCTTAGTTTATTTTTTCCAACTTCTTACCAAATATTATTGCCATACTGCTGTTTCATCAGAACCTGGAAGGAGAGATAAAATGATGCCTCTAAAGTAGAGGACAAGGTTCTGAATAGTCAAAGACTACTGATTCTTGAATGATAAAAATATAAACAATCCATGAACTAGAAATTCCACTTCTACATTAAAAAGATTATTGAACATAAGTACACAAAGACCTATACACAGATATTAATCACAAGTTTGTTCAAATAGCATAAAACCAGAAGCCTGAAATGTCAGCCCTGGGGAAAATAATATGTCCATGTCTGTGCTTTTCAACTCTTAAAATCCTTAAAAATTATTGTTGAGGAAATACAGCATGCTTGATAATCTCACATACAGAATAAGCTCATTTATAGACATTAAAAGGTCAAAAAAAATACTGCTTATGTACATACATGTTGTGTCTTTAAATGAATATTTTTAAGTAGAGCCTGGGGGTGTCAGATGGTGAACACTTTTCAACAAAGATGAAAAGAAAAATGACATAGAGTAGTTTATTATTCTTTAGTCCTGGAGGAGGTAAATAGGGAGGTTAAGCATGGTATGAGCAAAAACAGCAAACTGACAGAACCATGTCAGTCATGTCTTTATTAGTGTCCCTGAGTGTAGGGCTTTGAGTGTCCTCTGGTAAACTTAGATTGGTCAATTCAAACCAAAGCAAGTGAGGTTTTGGTAAACACTTGGTTTTATCTAAGGTGCACATAGGTTGAAGAAATCATATCAAGAACATGTTCTACAAGCTATTATCTAGGGTTGACACTTGCAGGAGGGGTTTGGGTCAGCTTAAGTCTTCTGCAGGCTACTTGGGAACATAAAATGAATGCTGCAGCAACATTATAGTTGAGCTAAATGCTTAATGATACTGTAAGTTAGTATTAAAGTATAAAACCAGGAACAGTATAAAACCAGGAACAGTATAAAACCAGGAACACTAAATTCATGAGAGTGGTTACTCCTGGGTAACAAAAGAGAGTTAGAGTACACTGGGAACTTCAACTGTCTTCTGGCTTTAAGCTCTAATTAAAGAAAAAAGGACTTTAATCACATGCAAATTATCATTTTTCAATTTGGGATTCTTGGCACATGAGCATTTATTTTATTTAGTCATTATACTTTAAGGAAAAAAAAAACAATAATTGAAAGCACTTGAATGGGAAAATTTTTCTCCTTACTTATTCTACTATGATTAATTAGAATTTTCTCTATTTTTTAAATGTAGGTATTTGTTCCTTCAAAATTGAAGAAAATTATTTATAAAATGAATATAAAATTTTCTATAAAATTTATGAACCGCAATGATTTTAATATCAATCATGTTCTATAGTGTTATCTTATTTAACCCTGCAGCAGTTTAGCATTTTCAGAGAGTTGCAGAATTTTGTAGGTGACATTCTAGGGAAGTAAGCTCACTGCAAAACATCTGTATTTTTAGACATGCAAATAGATCAGTCTGTTCTATTGGTGAAATGTTTCCAAAATTACATCTGCTTTATATAAATTTATTTACATGAAGAACTAGAATTACCAACCAAATTACTTAATGAAGGACTTTGCTAATCTTAGAAGTTTGAAAATATTTTGAGGTAAACATATGATTTGCTTAAAAAACAAAACGAAGTAACTCATAACATCAATTATTTTTCCATCACAGTTTTCATAACCAAGCTATTAATTAGCTGATTTGCCAAATAATTAGTTTTAAAGAAATGCCTTTCAGCATTAAACAATTAAATAAGGCAAAACAAATTATTATCATTCAAATACCTAGTACCATAAGGACTGAACTCACCAGATTGTATGTATGTAAGGACTGAATGAATCAGATGAACATTATTAAGGAGTGTCAAGTTAATGGCGAAATACAGAGCCAGATGTGGCAAGACTATCACTGAAAGATATTTGATCTTTGGGATCACAGAGGTGTGAGAAAGACCAGGATGAGAACAGAAAAGAAACAATCATTCCTACTGAGGAAGAAGTTTCCTCTGTCAGAGAGAAGTAGGTGGAACTGAGCTGGCTGCAGATGTCAAGGACTATAACTCTTCTCCTCGTTCACCTGGTGAAAGTTGAGGCAACACAAAAGATAGCATTAAGTGGATCACATGAAGAAAAGCAGAAGGAGGTAATAGTGTAAGGGTAAGATTTTCTCAAATCTTTAAAAAAATATGACCATTATTATAACATATAATCTCCATGAAATAGTACATAGATAAAGTCAGATAAATAACACATTTCGATATACCAATATTGGGTGTTTGGATTACAAATGTAAACCAAATCTTTAAGTGTATGGATGGTACTACTAAACCTGGTGAATCAAGGTTAAAGTTTTTATTCATATGCATGCTTTATTGGCACAGATGAATCTAGCAATAAGAATATCTGCACTTGAAACAACTTATACTGCAGATTTAAATATCAGTAAACAAAAGAATTAAAATGTGAATTTTAAGTACTCTATTGAAATATCTCTCCAATGGAAAAACCCAACACCATAAAAATCGGGTTACTTTATATTTGCTGAATGATTCATCTTTGGTTTGGCTTACATGCACAACAAAATAAAATGAATAATCAAAATAATAATCTGATAATTTATCACACCAAACTTTTTTCTTAAATCTGAAAATTATGTTGACATATGTGTAAAATTTATGGGTATTTTATTCAATCTTCATCTTTTTAGACATTTCATTGTTTTATAGATTTGAAAAATCATTATAGAACCTGAGATCACTGTATCTTTCTTTCTAACATATTAAAAAATGTCAAACAATATATTCAGTTGGAAACTCAGTTGCGGAACTGTCTAGAAGCACTGAGTCTGCATTAAGATCATTATTTCACTTTCAAACTCCCTGATACACTATTTGTTGAGCTACTATTTAGTTCAAGAAACTAATGTGATGCATTTAAAACCTAGACAATTGTTACATCATGCTGGGTGTAAAAAAGAGTCATATTTAAAAACAAAATAGTATTCAAAACGGTAATAAATGAATTAAATATGGATCATCTTCCCTCATGTTTTAACTATTTTTCCTTGAGTTTAATCAAGTATTCCATAGTAATTTTTAAAACATAAAATAGGCTTTAGTTAGAGTTCCCAAGTTCTTGCAGCATTTCCATTTAATATAATCCTGCCTAAAAACAGGTAAGTATAGGATGGTTCAGAATGATTATTTCTTTTTCAGTATACTACATCTTAACTATGTTAACTTTAGCATTAAGAAAATCTACACAAATGTACAAGATCCATTCTGAAAAATTATTTTTGTTAAGTTTTGAAGTATTTATTTCAAGTACAATGTACTTTACAACCGTTTTAATGTTATCATGACACAATTTAATCTATTTCTATTGTTATAATATTAACAGAGACTTAAGACTCATGTCAACCAAGTATATAAAACATGTTTGCACATTGCTATGGTTAAAAATTGATGTCTTGGAAAATTGCTGATAGAATGCTCACTTGATATTACACGTTATTAAGGTTTCTTATTGTTAATGTTGATTATGATAGTGTACTGTAGAATAGATAGAGAAAGAGGGAGAAAGAAATAGATCTGATCCACTATAGAGATACATACTTACATGCCAATTCATTTGTGGATTAAAAAAAATAGCTATGACATTTGGGCTTTTCTTTAGAACACTTTAGTGAAGACATTAATATTTGTGGGTGCAGAATTTAAATAAGATGGTTAACTATTTATAATTACTGCACTATATCAAGAGTACACAAGAGTTTTGGTTGTAGGCAAGTGTCATGATGATCTCTACTTTATTGGCCAAGAATGATTCTAAAAGCTTTTTCACATGTTGACTTCTATAAACCTCATGGCAACCCTTTAAATTGTGGATCTTACTATCCTGTTTTGAAGATTCATAACTGTTAACATCCTCTTCTGACATACAAAATAAATGTAGAATAACCCACAGCCAATCTTATATGAGGGTTAGGATCTCTCTCTCTCTTATGTTTCTTTCTATCAACTGATCTACCTACGTTGTTATTATCTTGGTGACTCTATCCTCAAGCACAAGATACATTTTTGCATAAGATGACTGCACAAAATAGTAAAGCATGAGGGATTTGTAAAAGCAAATGTTCATTTAACTATTAGCTTAGTAAGGAAAATAAACATTTCTAAAGCTCAGAAGCCCCTATTCATTTCACAACAAAGTCAACCCTCCATTTTAGTAGTGGCCTTAGTCCTGCCATGCATGATAAAAAATTTATTATTTGCAATTAAATCCTAAAAGATGATGCTGCTAAAGTGCTGAATTCAATATGTCAACTAATTTGGAAAATTCCGCATTGGCCACAGGAATGGGAAAGATCAGTTCTCATTCCAAGCCCAAAAGAAATCCCAAAGAATGTTCAAACAACCTCACAATTGCACTCATTTCACACACCAGCAAAGTAATGCTCAAAATTCTCCAAGCCAGACTTCAACAGAACCGTGAGCTTCCAGATGTTCAAGATTTAGAAAATGCAGAGGAACCAGAGATCAAATTGCCAACATCTGTTAGACCATCAAAAAAGCAAGAGCGTTCCAGAAAAACCATCTACTTCTGCTTTCTTGACTATGCCAAAGCCTTTGACTCTGTGGATCACAAGAAGCTGTGGAAATTTCTTAAAGAGATGGGCATACCAGACCACCTTATCTGCCTCCTGAGAAATCTGTATACAGGTCAAGATGCAACAATTAGAACCAGACATGAAACAAAAGACTGCTTTCAAAGTGGAAAAGGAGTACATCAGGGCTGTATATTGTCACCCTGCTTATTTAAATTTTATGCAGAGTACATCATGCAAAATGCCGGGCTGGATGAAGCACAGCTGAAATCAAGATTGCTGGAACAGATAACAATAACCTCAGATATGAAGATGTCACCACCCTTATGGCAGAATGCAAAGGACTAAAGAGTCAAAGTGAAGGAGGAGAGTGAAAATGTTGGCTTAAAACTCAACATTCAAAAAACTAAGATCATGTCATCTGGTCCTATCACTTCACGCCAAATGGATGGGGAAACAATGGAAATAGTTAGAGACTTTATTTTGGGGGACTCCAAAATCACTGCAGATGGTGATTACAGCCATGAAATTAAAAGATGCTTGATCCTTGGAAGAAAAGCTATGACCAACATAGACAGCATATTAAAAAGCAGAGACATTACTTTGCCTACAAAGATTCGTCTAGTCAAAGTTATGGTTTTTCCAGTAGTCATCTATGGATGTGAGAGTTGGACTATAAAGAAAGCTGAGCACCAAAGAATTGATGCTTTTAAACTATAGTGTTAGAAGACACTCTTGAGAGTCCCTTGGACTGCAAGGGGATCAAACCAAGCAATCCTAAAGGAAATCAGCCCTAAATATTCATTAGAAGGACTGATGCTAAAGCTGAAACTCCAATACTTTGGCTACCTGATGCGAAGAACTGATTCATAGGAAAAGGTCCTGATGCTGGGAAAGATTGAATGCAGGAGGAGAAGGGGATGACCAAGGAAAGGATGGTTGGATGGCATCACTGACTCAATGGACATGAGTTTGAGTAAGCTCTGGGAGTTGGTGATGGACAGGGAAACCTGGTGTGCTGTAGTCCATGGGGTCCCAAAGAGTTGGACAGGTCAGAGTGACTGAAACGAACTGAATTGTTACATAAATATGCATTCTTAAAGTAAAAGATTGTGTTTTAGATTTTCAACATGTGAGTGGATTTATAGCATATTTACTGTTTTGTGATTGCTTCTTTCACTGAACCTTATGTTTGTGATGTGTATCTGTGTGTTGCTTACAGATGCAATTAATTTATTTTCTTTTCTTTAAGAGTTCCAATATGTGATTATATGCCCTGACTTTTTATAAAAATCTCTGCTAGTGGATTTGTAGAGTATTTGCAGTTTATTATAATTTAATTGCAATTAAACATTTTAACATATATATTCTGATATACATATAAATTTTCTCAAAGTTACATTCTAGGAATATATTTAGAAAGTTATACAGTATGCTTGCAGTGAAGTGAAGTCAAGTCGCTCAGTTGTGTCCGACTCTTTGCGACCCCATGGACTGTAGCCTACCAGGTTCCTCTGTCCAAGGATTTTCCAGGCAAAAATACTGGAGTGGGTTGCCACTTATCTCCTATTAAAACAGATACTGTCAAACTAATTACAAAGTAACAATAGCATCTTATACCCCTAGCTACTTTTATTCATGAAAAATTATATTCCTAATAAAATATACATTGGCTTATGAATATTTTCTGTTCATTTTAATTTTACTTTAATTTAAAATTTAATATTTTTCAATTTTAAATATGAAGTTCAATCCTTTAATACTACTGCTGATGTTGCTGCTAAGTCGCTTCAGTTGTGTTTGACTCTGTGCAACCCCACAGAACAGCAGCCCACCAGGCTCCTCTGTCCCTGGGCTTCTCCAGGCAAGAATACTGGAGTGGGTTGCCATTTCCTTCTCCTGAATCATTTGAATAGGTGATTACATTAATTAACTATTAACTGTTTATTGACATATTTTGAATAATTCTAATAACATTTTTTAGCAAGTTTTGTATTTTAACCTAGGTATATACATGAGATGAATCAGATCTACTGCAATGCATGAATACATCTTTTGGCTATGTTGTTACTGTTTTCATTCAACTTTTAAAGAACAAGTAATATATTTTGGGCTTTATACCAGGGCTTGTCTTTAAAGAGTGTTCCTCCAGGAGACTTTTTCAAGGAGGTTTTAATGGAGCCATGTGAAATATTCACTTAAGAGGGAATGCAATAAGTATGATTTTGCTATCTTTTTGTCTGCACTCTTTAAACATATATTCACACTTAGTATTTGTTGCTCTCAGTTCAGTTCAGTTCAGTCGTGTCCAACTCTTTAGGACCCCATGAACTGCAGCATGCCAGGCCTCCCTGTCCATCACCAACTCCCAGAGCTTACTCAAACTCATGTCCATTGAGTCAGTGATGCATCCAACCATCTCATCCTCTGTCATTCCCTTCTCCTCCTGCCCTCAATCTTTCCCAGCATCAGGGTCTTTTCAAATAAGTCAGCTCTTCGCATCAGGTGACCAAAGTATTGGAGTTTCAGCTTCAGCATTAGTCTTTCCAATGAATATTCAGGACTGATCTCCTTTAGGATGGACTGGTTGGATCTCCTTGCAGTCCAAGGGATTCTCAAGAGTCTTCTCCAACACCACAGTTCAAAAGCATCAATTCTTTGGCGCTCAGCTTTCTTTACAGCCCAGCTTTCACATCCATACATGCTGCTGCTGCTGCTAAGTCACTTCAGTTATGTCCGACTCTGTGAAATCCCATAGACAGCAGCCCACCAGGCTCCCCCATCCCTGGGATTCTCCAGGCAAGAACACTGGAGTGGGTTGCCATTTCCTTCTCCAATGCATGAAAGTGAAAAATGAAAGTGAAGTCGCTCAGTTGTGTCCGACTCTTTGCAACCCAATGGACTGCAGCCTACCAGGCTCCTTCGTCCATGGGATTTTCCAGGCAAGAGTACTAGAGTGGATTGCCATTGCCTTCTCTGCATCCATACATAACTGGTGGAAAAACCATAGCCTTGACTAGACGGACCTTTGTTGACAAAGTAATGTCTCTGATTTTTAATATGCTGTCTAGGTTGGTGATAACTTTTCTTCCATGGAGCAAGTGTCTTTTAATTTCATGGCTGCAATCACCATTTGCAGTGATTTTGGAGCCCCTCAAAATAAAGTCATATCATTTCATATTTCCGTGTATAAAGCTCATCAATTTTTATTCATTAAATTATATATATTCATTATTAATTGATCTGATGCAAATATTTTAGAGTTTTTTCATTAAGAAAGCTAGAAAAAATATGTATAAATTTATTAATGTCAATTTTAGCAGAAGAATAGCTGCCTTTGTATTTCATGTATACACCTTTCAAGCTGAAACAGCAATATAAACATAAAAAAATTAAAGAAAATTCATCCCAATAACTTCAAGTTGTAGACTGTACCTTAAAGTGGTTAAGATACTTATATATTCTACTTAATCTTTCATTGAAAGCAATATTCTTGTCTATAAGGAAGATAATTAAGTTTTGATTTATTAGAATACATGGTATCAGCATCCAGTATTTCGATTAAAAAAAAAAAGTTCATCTAACAATGCAAAGAGAGGGACTGAGTGCTAGATAGGACTTTATCTTTGGAGGGGCTAGCTGGCACCCCACTCCAGTACTCTTGCCTGGAAAATCCCCAAAATGGAGGAGCTTGGTGGGCTGCAGTCCATGGGGTCGCAAAGAGTCAGACACGACCGAGCGACTTCACTTTCACTTTTCACTTTCATGCATTGGAGAAGAAAATGGCAACCCACTCCAGTGTTCTTGCCTGGAGAATCTCAGGGACAGGGGAGCCTGGAGGGCTGCCGTCTGTTGGGTCACACAGAGTCGGACACGATTGAAGCAACTTAGCAGCAGCAGCAGCAGCTACCATATGGTGGCTGATTATATCAAATCCCTTCCACCTTGGAGGTAATATGATACTTAATTATGATATTCATTTTACCTCTGACAACACAGTTGTTATAAAGTTACAGATTGCCTGATCCATCAATTTGATATCATACACACACATACATACAGACATGTGGTATCATACAATATTGCATAATTAATACACAACATTTTCTTGGATCAAAGGATTCCATTTATGAAAATGGCTCATGATGCCAGATTTCCCTGAAATTACCATATATCCCATCTGTCATTCCAAAGCAGTTATTGTGAGAAAATATGGACTAAATCTACCGAAGATTTAGCCAAGATGCTGGTTTATGGACAACTTTGCAGAGTTAGAGAGGAGTACTCAGTCACACCGCGTACACATGGGATAAATAGCCAATATATGAGTCAAATTACAGTAGATAGAATTCATGGGCTTGGGCCAAAGAGTGAAATTAGGACTGATCTCTCTCAACAACAATCTTATTAATGTATTTAGTAAACTTATGCTGCCTCTTGAAGCAACTGAAGAAAGTAGGGAAAACCACTAGGTTCAGTTATGACCTAAATGAAATCCCTTATGATTATACAGTGGAAGTAAGAAATAGATTTATGGGACTAGATCTGATAGAGTGCCTGGTGAACTATGGACAGAGGTTTGTAACATTGTACAGGAGACAGGGATCAAGACCATCCCCATGGAAAGGAAATGCAAAAAAAGCAAAATGGCTGTCTGAGGAGGCCTTACAAATAGCTGTGAAAGAAGAGAAGCAAAAAGCAAAGGAGAAAGGGAATGTATAAGCATCTGAATGCAGAATTCCAAAGAAGAGCAAGGAGAGATAAGAAAGCCTTCTTCAGCCATCAATGCAAAGAAATAGAGGAAAAGAACAGAATGGGAAAAACTAGAGAACTCTTCAAGAAAGTTAGAGATACCAAGAGAAAATTTCATGCAAAGATGGGCTTGATAAAGGACGGAAATGTATGGACCTAACAGAAGCAGAATATATTAAGAAGAGGTGGCAAGAATGCACAGAAGAAATGTACAAAAAAGATCTTCATGACCAAGATAATCACAATGGTGTGATCACTCATCTAGAGCCAGAAAACCTGGAATCCGAAGTCAAGTGGGCCTTAGAAAGCATCACTACGAACAAAGCTAGTGGATGAGATGGAATTCCAGTTGAGCTATTTCAAATCCTGAAAGATGATGCTGTGAAAGTGCTGCACTCAATATGCCAGCAAATTTGGAAAACAGCAATGGCCACAGGACTGGAAAAGATCAGTTTTCATTCCAATCTCAAAGAAAGGCAATGCCAAAGAATGCTCAAACTACCACAAAATTGCACTCATCTCACATGCTAGTAAAGTAAAGCTCAAAATTCTCCAAGCCAGACTTCAGCAATATGTGAACGGTAAACTTCCAGATGTTCAAGCTGGTTTTAGAAAAGGCAGAGGAACCAGAGATCAAATTGCCAATATCCACTTGATCATCGAAAAAGCAAGAGAGTTCCAGAAAAATGTCTATTTCTGCTTCTGACTATGCTAAAGCCTTTGACTGTGTGGATCACAATAAACTGTGGAAAATTCTGAAAGAGATGGGAATACCAGGCAACCTGACCTGCCTATTGAGAAACCTGTATGCAGGTCAGGAAGCAACAGTTAGAACTGGAAATGGAACAACAGTGGTTCCAAATAGGAAAAGGAGTACGTCAAGCTGTATACTGTCACCCTGCTTATTTAACTTCTATGCAGAGTACATCATGACAAATGCTGGGCTGGATGAAGTACAAGCTGGAATCAAGATTGTTGGAAGAAATATCAATAATCTCAGATATGCAGATGACACCACCCTCATGGTAGAAAGTGAAGAGGAACTGAAGAGCCTCTTGATGAAAGTGAAAGAGGAGAGTGAAAAAGTTGGCTTAAAGCTCAACATTCAGAAAACGAAGATCATGGCATCTGGTCCCATCACTTCATGGAAAATAGACGGGGAAACAGTGGAAACAGTGTCAGACTTTATTTTTGGGGGCTCCAAAATCACTGCTGATGGTGATTGCAGCCATGAAATTAAGATACTTACTCCTTGAGAGGAAAGTTATGACCACCCTGCTGCTGCTGCTGCTAAGTCGCTTTAGTGGTGTCCAACTCTGTGTGACCCCATAGACAGCAGCTCACCAGGCTCCCCCGTCCCTGGGATTCTCCAGGCAAGAACACTGGAGTGAGTTGCCATTTCCTTCTCCAATGAATGAAAGTGAAGGGTGAAAGTGAAGTCGCTCAGTCGTGTCTGACTCCCAGCGACCCCATGGACTGCAGCCTACCAGGCTCCTGCGTCCATGGGATTTTCCAGGAAAGAATACTGGAGTGGGATGCCATCGCCTTCTCCAATGACCACCCTAGATTGCATATTAAAAAGCAGAGATATTACTCTGCCAACAAAGGTCCATCTAGTCAAGGCTATCGTTTTTCCAGTGGTGATGTATGGATGTGAAATTTGGACAGTGAAGAAAGCTGAGTGCCGAAGAATTGATGCTTTTGAACTGTGGTATTGGAGAAGACTCTTGAGAGTCCCTTGGACTGCAAGGAGATCCAACCAATTAATCCTAAAGGAGATCAGTCCTGGGTGTTCTTTGGAAGGAATGATGCTAAAGCTGAAACTCCAGTACTTTGGCCACCTCATGCAAAGAGTTGACTCATTGGAAAAGACTCTGATGCTGGGAGGGATTGGGGGCAGGAGGAGAAGGGGACCACAGAGAATGAGATGGCTGGATGGCATCACTGACTCGATGGACATGAGTTTGGGTGAACTCCGGGAGATAGTGATAGACAGGGAGGCATGGTGTGTTGCAATTCATGGGGTCGCAAAGAGTTGGACATGACTGAGTGACTGAACTGAACTGATGCTGCCTCCATCTGTAATCCTAAATTCTGATTGATTTGGCCTGGTTTTATTTTTCACTCTTGTAAACTGTAGGTTTTATTTCTCAACAAACTCTTATTACAGAATTTTTGTGTCTAAATTTATGGGAAACTGTGTTAACACAGTAAATATTAAACATATGTATTTTAAAAATTTACTTAATGATCAGGTGAACATAGGGGTTGGATTAATGATTGGAATTTATATCCTTAATAACTTTGATGAGACCTCTTTTGTAATAGGAAAGGTTTTTTTTGTTGTTATTAAATTGTTTTAATTTATAATGAACGAATGGGTTGTTTCACTCTGAATATCTTTTGATGACTCTTTATGGTAGACATCAGATATGGTGGGGCTTCCCAGGTAGCTCAGATGGTAAAGGATTAGCCTGCAGTTAAGGAGACCCAGGTTTGATCCCAGGTAGGGAAGATCCCCTAGAGAAGGGAATGGCTACCTAGTCCAGTGTTCTTCCCAGGAGAATTCCATGGACAGGCGAGACTTGTGGCTATAGTCCATGGGGTTGTAAAGAGTTGGACATGACTGAGAAACTAACACACACACTTAAGACAAGGTAACTCAGCCTATTTATTTTGTAATTGCACCTATATTAAAGTATGGTATAATTTTTCTTGTTCAAAAAATCATAGAATCATAATTTCTTTAGTTACTTCTCAGAGTTTTACTGATAACAAAATTGATAATAAAACATTCTTCAGTTCGGTTGCTCAGTCATGTCCAACACTTTGCTACCCCACAGACCTCAGATTGCCAGGCTTCCCTGTCCATCACCAAAACATTCTTAAAATCTTTAATTTTTACCATCTGTAATTCTTAAGCTCATTAACTTTTTGTCATATCACTAATCGTAATTTATCACTAATTGTATATTTAGTTATCTTTGTTGTCAATTCGGTAGAGGTAATGAAGATAATGGTGACCTCCTTCAAAAGGTCCCATGCATGCACTGCTACATTCTGTAGCAGTGTCCCCAACCCTGAAGCAGTCCAACACTGACCCACACCTCTGCTGGAGACTCCTGGATATGCACGGGCAAATTTGGGTCAGTCTCTTGTGGGGTCACTGCTCCTTTATCCTGGGTTCTAGTGGCACAAGGTTCCGTTTGTGCCCTCCAAGTGTCCATTTCCCAGTGCTGTGTAAGTTCTGGCAACTCTGTGGTAGGGTTAAAGGCAACCACCTCCAGAAGGGCTTATGCCATACCCGAATCTGCTGCACTCAGAGCCCCTGCCCCTGCAGCAGTCCACTGCTGACCCGCACCCCACAGGAGATGCTCAAACACAGTTCTGTCTCAATCTCTGTGGGGTCTCTGGGTCCTGGAGCACACAAGGTTTGTTTGAGCCCTCTAAGCATCTCTGGCAGGTATGGGGTTTTATTCTAAACATAATTTTGCCCCTCCTACCATCTTGCCAGGGCTTCTCCATTGCCCTTGGATGTGGGGTATATCCTCAAATTTGCTCCAGTGCCACACAGCCGCCGCTCCTTGGAAGAAAAGTTATGACCAACCTAGACAGCATATTAAAAAGCAGAGACATTACTTTGCCAACAAAAGTCAGTCTAGTCAAAGCTATGGTTTTTCTGGTAGTCATGTATCAATGTGAGAGTTGGACTCTAAAGAAATGTTCATCACAGCACTGTTTATAATAGCCAGGACACGGAAGCAACCTAGATGTCCATCAGCAGATGAATGGGTAAGAAAGCTGTGGTACATATACACAATGGAGTATGACTCAGCCATTAAAAAGAATATATTTGAATCAGTTCCAATGAGGTGGATGAAACTGGAGCCAATTATACAGAGTGAAGTAAGCCAGAAAGAAAAACACCAATACACTATACTAACACATATATATGGAATTTAGAAAGATGGTAGCTATAACCCTGTATGCGAGATAGCAAAAAAGACACAGATGTATAGAACAGACTTTTGGACTCTGTGGGAGAGGGAGAGGGTGGGATGAATTGGGAGAATGGCATTGAAACGTGTATTATATCATGTAAGAAACCAATCGCCAGTCTAGGTTTGATGCAGGATACAGGATGCTTGAGGCTGGCGCACTGGGATGACCCAGAGAGAAGGTATGGGGTGGGAGGTGGGAGGGCGGTTCAGGATTGGGAACTCAAGTACACCCATGGCAGATTCATGGTGATGTATGGCAAAACCAATACAGTATTGTAAAGTAAAATAAACTAAAAAAAATAAATAAATAAATAAATAAAAGAGAAAAAATAAAATAAAAACAGAAATTGCTCAAAAAAGAAAGAAAGAAAGCTGAGCACTGAAGAATTGATGCTTTTGAACTGTGGTGTTGGAGAAGACTCTTGAGAGTCCCTTGGACTGCAAGGAGATCCAACCAGTCCATCCTAAAGGAAATCAGTCCTGAATATTCATTGGAAGGATTGATGCTAAAGTTGAAACTCCAATACTTTGGTCATCTTATGTGAAGAACTGACTCATCTGAAAAGACCCTGATCCTGGGAAAGATTTAAGGCAGGAGGAGAAGGGGACAACAGAGGATGAGATGGTTGAATGGCATCACCGACTCAACAGAAATGAGTTTGAGTAAGCTCTGGGAGTTGGTGATGGACTGGTGTGCTGCAGTCCATAGGGTCCCAAAGAGTTGGACATGACTGAGTGACTGAACTGAACTTGTCAATATAGCCCTTCCCAAATTCCTCCTTGGAATTTTCTTGCAAGACTCCTATGGGACTCCCACTTCACTTTGGATGGAAGCTGCTTATTATATCCATCCACCCCCAGGTAACATGTACATGACATAGTCAGAATATCTTAGATATGACAATAAATATTTCCTTGAGATTTACATAAGGATACTGACAGAGGAAATATACTCCTCCATATGCTAAAACTAGTAAAAGAATAAAGTCAGAGGAGAACACACAGAGTCAAAATATGGTCAATATTCTAGCATTGTAATTCAAGACAATAGGAGATAAATTGTACCCAAAGTCAACTCCTTCCACTCCTTTTCCTCAAAGACAGATATATTCTCTAGTTGGAATTGGGTTTCTCATTTTGGAAGAAAATAAATATCCTAATCTATTCTTCTATCTCTAATCATGCCAACACTAATATTCTATAATTGATTGGATGATTTATTAATGTTTTCAAATGCTAGACTGATGCTAGAAGGAAAAGTTAAAATAAATACTATCAAAATGTCTGTTATTAAAATTTTCAACTATCACATTATTGTACAGCTTCTCATATAATTTGATATTAATATTCCTTGAAAATGTGGGTGATATATAACAGCTAGTTATAAATATAGAATGCTTCACAACTAATATAAAGATAGTGAAGAATACTGCTTGTAAGAGATAAAAGAAATATTCAAAGTATATGGTGTCCTCTTCTGGAAGTGAGTACATAGGTAAAAAAGACTTGGCAGAAAGTATAAAAAAATAAAAGATATACAATCAACTTGATAACTTCTAGATGTGACAAGAGTTTACACAAATTGCTGTTGTTGTTTAGTCTCTAAGTAGTGTTTGACTCTTTTGCAACCTTAAGGACTATAGACAGCTATTCTCCTCTGTCCATAGGATTTCTCAGGAAAGAATACTGGAGTAGGCAGCCATTTCCTTCTCCAAGGGATTTTCCTGACCCAGGGATTGAACTCATGTCTCCCGCTTGGCAGGCAGATTCCTTTCCACTGAGCCACCTAGGAAGCCACTTACACAACTTACAGGCATCATCTACTGAAACTTACAGATATTCAACATGTCCTTGGTAAACTCATGAAGTGAGCAACAACTATACATCTGTCTGGGTATATAAAGTCAAACAGCCTGGTCCTCACTCTCAAGATGTTTAAATCAAGCAGAATAAATTAGCAACTATCTGAGTATATATAATGACTAGATAAATGATCAAATGGATAATTGAATCATATATAAATCTAACTGGAAGCATAACATAAAGATGAAACGATAGCAATGTAAATTTATAAATGTCATATTAAATGTTATGTAGAGGAATAATTGTTCTAAAGAGTGATATTTATAGACATAGTCAAAGAAGCATGCAAAGGTTGATATCAAAAAAGAAGGGAAATTTATCAAGCATAGGAAAATTTGGTGTTCAAAATAAGAGTTAATGCATCTAACCTATGGGAGATAAGTAAGTATATTACATAGCAAGTAAACCATGGAGAATAGTTCACTTGTATGTGTACTAAAGGAAAATAAAAAAAGTATTAATTGAATACTAGAAAATGTGTAGCACAGATTATGGACTGTCTCTTAAGCTTTCCTGGCGAATCCAATTTGCATAGGGCAGGCTCAAGGGGAGGAGACAAAACATAAAAAGAGGAAGCCTGATGGATTGAGGCCTCTCTTTTGGGGTCAGCCACCCTCACGCCTTAAGGGTGTACTATCCTTTTGTTGCTGAATAAAACTCTGAAGTATAACTGAGCTGTAACACTGGTCCACTGTCTCAAATCTTTGTTGTGACAATACAGAACTGAGGAAATTAAACAGTAGCATCTGCTGATTTCCAGATATAGATACTATGACCATGGAACTATCAAGCTACAAAAAGTGATACACATAATCTCCTTTCAGGAATCAGTTCAGTTCAATCACTCAGTCGTGTTTGACTCTTTGTGACCCAATGGACTACAGCAAGCTAGGCTTCCTTGTCCATCACCAACTCCTGGAGCTTGCTCAAACTCATGTCCATTGAGTCAGTGATGCTATCCAATCATCTCATCTCCTGTCATTCCCTTCTCCTCCTGCCTTCCAGGAATAGGCACTAACTGACTTCAGCATGCCATTGGTTGATGACACTGATCCAGTACAGAAATTTTTATGCCTGGTAAGTGCTATGCCCAGTGAACCAGACTGAACACCAGATATAGGAAAGAAGCTCATCTAGGAAACAATTGACATTTTATAATCATGTGGGTAAGGGCCTATGATAGAAAGTGATATTGAGAATGAGAAAGAATAAATATGTCTTTGAGGATTAATAAGAAGGGAGAAATGTTCAATGATATATTTTAAAAAGGAGGAAAGAGGAGTAACAGTGTGCCCGTAAAGTGAAAGTGAAAGTGAAGTCGCTCAGTCGTGTCCGACTCTGCGACCAGTGGACTGTAGCTCACCAAGCTCTTCCGTCCATGGGATTCTCCAGGCAAGAATACTGGAGTAAGTTGCCATTTCCTTCTCCAGGGGATCTTCCTGACCCAGGGATCGAACCCAGGTCTCCCACATTTCAGGCAGTCACTTTAACCTCTGCGGTAAAGAAATACTGTAATACTGTTTCACCGGGGGAGGCGGGGAGGAAGGAAGTAGGGAGGAATAGAGAGAATAATATGGAAACATACATTGCCATGTGTAAAAAAGATAGCAAGTGGGAATTTTCAGTATTACTGAGGGAACCTGGGCTCTGTGATAACCTAGAAGGTTGGGATGGGGAGGGAAGAGGCAGGGATGTTCAAGTGGGAAGGTGTTACTGAGTCCAAGCTCACTCTGCTCGCCACATGATAGGCCAATGAATCTGAGAGAGGAGGTGTTGAGTCAAGGAAGAGACTTTAATCGGAGAGCAGGCAGAGCAAGAAGATGGAAGGCTAGTGCCTAAAATAACCATCTTATTGGGGTCTGGATGCCAGATTTTTTATCGATCAGAGAGAAAGAAGTAATGAGGAACTAAAGTCAAAAGGGAGAAAAGAGAGAGAGATATAGTGCGGAAGTAAAGTGAAAGCGTCTTCAGTCTTGCAAAACATCTCCAAGAGAATGTCCAGCCTTTGGAAGAGGTGTGTTAATCTCTTTTATTCACAAGTTGGCAGGAACAAACTATCCCTTCATGAGCTGAACAAAGGAACTTTACAGTCAAGCAGAGGGGCAGGGTCCTCCAGGCAAGCTACTGAGTATGCTTATAATAATAAAAGCAAGTCAAATAAACAATCTCCATCATGGAGTCAGACTTGGCTTCTTCCTTGCAACAGGGGCACATGGGTAAACCTATGGCTGATTCACACTGAAGTTTGGTAGAAACCAATGCAATAGTGTAAAGCAATTATCCTTCAATTGAAAATAAATGTAAAAATATAGAAAGCACCTAAAAAAGAATTACAGTGGTACCTTTTTAATTAAATAGGATTGGAAGGTTTATTTCTTTGTATACAATATGTATCTATGTTTATGTTACATTTACATCCTTCAAACACTTTACTGTTTATGGGCTTAATTCCTATATTCCCATGGTCCTTGCAGGCTAATATTGCAATGTGCATTTCCTTCATCCTTGAAAAATAAACAAAATAACCCACTAAAATTATTTGAAACCTGTTAATCCTTACCTAGTCTTGCACCCTAAGCTTGCCATGCATGGAGAGAAAAACAGTTGCTCATTCAAATCTCTCAATTTAAAAAATTTTATGCCAAATCTTCATTTCTTTTCATCAATTTTCCTTAAATATTTGTATGTTTATAATACCGCTTTTCCAAAGAAGTTTAACAGAAGCTAGACTGACTGTATAAATTTGACATTTTTGTGAGGAAATCTATTTGCTTTGGACATGAATATTTCAAACTGACTGTTTTAATGAGTATGTTTAAAGCTCTGACCTCATACATATTCTGAGAAATTTTTACACCAAGGAATATTCTACAAGTTCACAATTGCTCATGGTAGCAATATTTGGTAGTACCAAATGTTCTGTACTTTCCTCATAAGCTATTTCACTCCATTTCCCTTAATAGAACTAATTCTGTCATTTTTGCATTGGTAAACAAGTATATCTTTGATTACTATTACTTTATTTCATTTCAATAAAGAGTATAAAATAAGATATAGAGGTAGAGATCAGAAACATAGAGGCATGTTTTAAGGGCTGGTATAATCTTAAAAAACAAACCAATTTTGCTCGTTAGTGTCATATAAGCCCTGCGTCCTACAAAAAATATTTCAAGCTCTGTAACACATATTCCTATTCAAAAGTTATGTTAGGCAGTTAGAATAGGAAAAAGGAGTCCAGAATGGCAGTGGCTAAAACACAAGGGGTGGGAAAAGCCCATGAAAATGGAAAAAAAGATAATTCATGGACCTGACCAGAGTGAGAACCTCAGGTGAAGCAAACACATCCCTTTCCTGGTTAGCCCAATTGCATAGGGCAAGCTCGGGGGTGGGAGGCAGGGGTGTTGGAGACAACATTTATAAAAAGAGAAAGCCAAGATGGATTGAGGCCTCTCTTTTGACATCAGCCACCCTCACACTTTGAGGGTGTACTATCCTTTGCCGAATAAAACTCTGAGCTGTAACGAAGCTGTTAACACTGGTCTGCTGTTTCAAATCTTTGCTGTGAAAAATTACACACTCCCCTGACAAGTTATATTCACAGTAAAATATTTTATTTATGTATATCATATGCATAAAAGTTCAACAGTCAAAAGTTTACAAGTTGATGAATTTTTCACAAAATGAATTAACTGGTATAACTGGTACCTGGATCAAGACACAGAACTTTACCAGATGTTCTGGAACCTGTTCTCTGGGGCTCCAGATAATACTGTCCCCTAATATCCTGATTTGTAGCATCATAAATTAATCTCACACATTAGTTTTTGAATATTTTGTAAACAATGTATAATATGTATGTGTGTTTTCATTCAACATTATGTTGATGAAGTGAATCCATATGGTTGTGTTTGATTATGATTCATACATTCTCATTTCCATACAGTATTATTTTGTTGTACAAATATCATATACATTACTTATCAGTTCTACTTTTCATGGCATTTGTATTGCTTTCCACTTAAGCAAGTATAATTAATATCACTTTTAAAATCCTTGTACATACCATTTTGTAAATAAATAGACTGTATAGTAGATGGGGTGCAAAGAATCAGACATGACTGAGTGACTTTCACTTTCACTTTACTTTATACCTAGAAGTAAAATTTCTGAATTATTGTATATTTATAGATCAGCTTTATTAGATACTATCTACCAGTTTTACATTCCTATTAGGCACATGTAAGAGTTTAAGCTGCTGTCAATACTTGGTATTTTCCTCATTTTTTATTTTAGGGATTTTGATATGTGATATTGTAGTGCTACTTTGCATTTTCTTGATGACCAGTAAAATGATTACTTTTAATATGTTCATTTGACCTTTTGATATTCTATTTTGTAAAGATCCTATTCATTTGTCTACATATATATTGGGTTGCCCACTGATTGCAGTTATATACAAGTAATTTTCAGCCACCTATAAAATTGATACGAATTCTGTTAGGTTTATGATGAATAAACACAGCACAGAGGATTCTCTAGCCTTAAAATAGAAGATTTCAACTAAAATGATGGTGTCAATGGATTGCCAGTGATTCTTTGGAGTTCTGAGCATTTCTTAATCATGCACTAAGGAAGTGTGGGTATAACAAACATTTTTGTTTTCTGATTTTAAGATTTAAGCTAGTAGATACATAAAACCAACCTTCTACATTCCTTCTTCTCCTTCTGTTAAAGCCTACTTCTATTTAGTTTAAAAACCTGGAGAAAGAGATGCTCAGGGAGGATTCACTTTCCTTCCAGTAGGATAAAAATTCTTACCTATCTTATTTCATTAGGTTGTAGAAATAGAGAGATTGAACAGAAAAATTCTATGACCAAAATCACTTGAAACCAAACCAAAGATAATGAAATTCCATAGAAATCATATATTGACTAATATATATTATTAGATGAAAGATGGCTCATTGATGCATAGACAAAGCTTAAGGCCAAGTCTCTGAAGGACTTGCCTGAGGAGAGCTACAGGGCTCTAGATAGGAGATCCTAAGGAACATATATATCAAGGAGAAAATCACTTTTTGGTTTTTGTGTCACATCCTACAAGATTCCATTTCTGTCAGAGAGAATTTAGGTTTCCCACCTTAAAGTAAATAATGATACTGAGTGAGGAGGAAACAATATACCTTGATTGAACACATTTTCATGCAATTGTTAACAGATTTTTCCATAGCAAAGCTATGTTGCTGCCACCAGAGCAAAGGATTGGAGAAGTGGCAGGTTGTTCTTGATTGTCAAGAAAATGACAGACACCCACTACATTCCTTTCAGTGGTGTATGGAAGAATAGAACTGGACATTCAATTAGAATTCAATATTTGATACTAATTCTCTCATAGGTCTTCCCTGGTGGCTCACATGGTAAAGAATCTGTGTGCAATGTGGGAGAATCAACTTCAATCCCTGGGTCAGGAAGATCCCCTGGAGACGTGAATGGCAACCCACTCCATTATCATTGCCTGGAGAATTCCATGGACAGAGGAGCCTAGAGAGCTACAGTCACAGAGAGTTGGAGGACATGACTGAGTGACACAAAGCAAAATAATTTAGTAAGGATGGGGGAGTAGAGTTGAAAAAAAATGGGTATTATATTTATTATCCTATGACACTTATTACAGTGCCACAATAAGGAAAAACTTGAGGAACACTTAAATGGACAAATATCTGATAAAATTGATCCTGTGCAAGTTCAAATGTAGGATTCAAATTTCAATATGGAATCAATACTGAAATATTTTCACTTAAATGCTTTTATAAATATATTACAACTCTCTTAGTACACCCAATATATGGTGAAGCATAAAAGATTAGAAATCATCCAATACTATATGTGTTTTTTTCCAAGTTTTTACTAATCATTTGTGATTAAAAGGAGAAGGAAATGGCAACCCACTTCAGTATTCTTGTCTAGACAATCCCGTGGACAGAGGAGCCGGGTGGGCTGCTGTCCATAGGGTCACACAGAGTCGGACATGACTGAAGTGACTTAAAATAGCATGCATGTGATTAAAAAAATAAAAATAAACTTTTATAACTGTTGCTTTTTTTGCTGAGCTGTGATGTTTGTTTTAAGTACTAAAGAAAAAGAGTGTTTTTCCCAGAGAGTGATTCTTCTAATCATTGTCTCAGGAAACATGGCAACCTTCTCATTAAAATATCAAGGTTTCTTGGTGGTAAATAAACTAGTTTACCCAATAGCACTAGAGTAAAAGCACAATTATGAATAGAAATAAATAAGGGAAGAGAGGGACATGCATCACATACAGTGGAGGAGAATGAGAAGAATGAAAGAAAGTCAGCGTAAGAAAAGGAGGAAAAGAAACAGGTAGAAAGACTAAAGAAACAGGCAGAAAAGACTCAATTTAGAAGGCAGGACACAAGCTGAAGAAAAAAGATAAAATGATCAAACAGTGTTAGTACATGACACATAAACCTCAGGTCCTGCCAACTGTGATGCTAAAAGTTTGATGCTGAGATATTTACAAAGGTAGTCAGTGAGCCATTGCAAAGCATGACAGGGCAAGATGAGAGAGCACCAGTCCAGCAAAAGAGATCAATGATGATGTTCTGGAATATATTGAAAAGAGCAATGAAGAGAGGTTAAACGAGGCACAGGTAACTCTGGTGACTGAACTATTGCCAAAAACTGGGAGACTGGGTAAGTCATTTAAGAAAAAAATCAGTTTTTACACAGCTGACTTAGATATCATGGAATAATTACTTTTTTTTTAAATGGTCCTTGTTATGTTTAATTTAAATGTGTATTTAAATTCAATTATCCTAATTTTCAATGATTGGTAGCCCCCCAAATTTATAAAGAATACATGTACAACTTTCATATCAGTATAGTATTCATTGGCAACTACAGCACAACTTTTGTATTTTAATCTGAATTCCATATATTATCTAACAGAAAGTGAAAGTGTTAGTCAGTCAGTCATGTCCGACTCTTTACGACACTATGGACTGTAGCCCACCAGGCTCCTGCATCCATGGGATTTTCCAGGCAAGAATACTGGAGTGGGTTGTCATTTCCTTCTCCAGGAGATCTTCCCGACTCAGGGATCGAACCTGGGTCTCCCATATTGCAGGCAGATACTTTACCATCTGGGCCACAGAATTATATATAAATTAAGGTCCAAAAATATATTTCAGGGTTACTTTGTTATTGTTCAAACTCTAAATCGTGTCTAACACTTTGGGATTCCCACAAACTGCAAAGCACTAGGCTTCCTTGTCCTTCACTATCCCCCAAAGTGTGCTCAAACTTATGTTCATTGAGTTGGTGATGACATCTAACAGTCACATCTTCTGTTGCCCCCTTCTCTTCTTTCCCTCAGTCTTTCCCAGCATCAGGGTCTTTTCCAATGAGTCTGCTCTTTGCATAAGGTGGCCAAAATATTGAAATTCAGCTTCATCATCAATCCATCCAGTGAATATTCAGGGTTGATTTCCTTTAGGATTCACTGGTCTGATTTTCTTGCTGCCCAAGAGACTCTCAACAGTCTTCTCCAGCACCACAGTTTAAAACCATCAATTCTTCAGTGTTCAACCTTCATTTTTGTCCAAATTTCAAATCTGTACATGACTACTGGAAAAACCATAGCTTGGACTATACAGACCTTTGTCAGCAAAGTGATGTCTCTGCTTTTTAATAAGCTGTCTAGGTTTGTCAGCTTTTCTTCCAAGAAGCAAACATCTTTTAAATTTTTTCCTGCAGTAACCATCCACAGTGATTTTGGAGCCCAAGAAAATGAAATCTGTCACTGTTTCCACTTTTTCCCTTACTATTTGCCATGAATAGATGGAACCAAATGACATAATCTTTGTTTTTCTAATGCTGTTTTTAACCAGTTTTTCACTCTCTTTCACCCTCATCAAGAAGCTCTTTAGTTCCTCTTCACTTTTTGCCATTAAAGTGGTATCATCTACATATCTGAGATTGCTTATATTTCTCCTGTTGTCTTGCTACCAGGCTGTACTTTATCCAGCCTGGCATTTCACATGATATTCTATGCATGTAAGTTAAATAAGCAGGATGACAATATACAGCCTTTTTGCATTCCTCTTCCAATTTTGAACCAGTCCATTTTTCCATGTCTAGTTGTTTTTTCTTGTCTTGCATGCAGACTTCTCAGGAGACAGATAAGGTGGCCTGGTATTCCCATCTCTTTAAGTATTTTCCATAGTTTGTTGTGATCCACACTGTCCAGATGGTAAATAATCTGCCTGCAATGTGGGAGACCTGGGTTCCATCCCTGGGTTGAGAAGATCCCCTGGAGAAGAGAATAGCTACCCACTCCAATATTCTTACCTGGATAATTCGATGACAGAGAAGCCCCGAAGGCTACATACAGTCCATGGGATCACAGAGTTGAACACAACTGAGTGTCTCCCTTTCCCTTTCACACTTGTCAAAGGCTTTATTATAGTCAATGAAGCTGAGGTACATGTTTATTTCTGGATTTCCCGTGCTTTTTCTGTGATCCAATGGACGTTGGCAACTTGATCTCTGGTTTCTCTGCCTTTTCTAAATCCAGCTTTTCAATCTGGAAGTTCTTGGTTCATGTACTGATAAAGCGTAGCTTGAAGGTTTTTGAGCATAATTTTGAAAGCCTGTTAAATGAGTGCAATTGCAGTGTAGTTTAAACATTCTTTGGCATTGCCTTTCCTTGGGATTGGAATGAAAACTGACCTTTTCCAGTCACGTGGCCACTAGGTCCTCGTCATTTCTGTACTTTACTGTGCCCATCTTTGAATGAAATGTTCCCTTGGTATCTCAAGTTTTCTTGAAGAGATTTCTAGTCTTTTCAATTTGTTTTCCTTTATTTCTTTGCATTGTTCACTTAAGAAGGCTTTCTTATCTCTCTTTGCTATTCTCTGGAATTTTGCATTCAGTTGTGTATATCTTTCCCTTTCTCCTTTGCCTTTCACCTCTCTTCTTAGCTATTTGTAAGATGTTCTCAGACAACCATTTTGCCTTGTTGCACTTTTTTTGGGGGGATGATTTTGGTCACTGCCTCCTATGCAATGTTAAGAACCTCTGTCCATAGTTCTTTAGGCAGTCTGTCTTCCAGACCTAATCCCTTGATCCTACTTGTCACCTCCACTGTATAATCATAAGGGATTTGATTAAGGTCATATTTCAATGGCCTAGTGGTTTTCCCTACTTTTTCAATTTAAGCCTTAGATTTTGCTTAAGGAGTTGATGATCTGAGCAACATTCAACTCCAAATCTTGTTTTTACTGTCTGTATAGAGCTTCTGCATCTTCACCTGCAAAGAATATAATGAATCTGATTTTGTTATTGACCATCTATTGAAGTCCACGTGTCAATTCCTCTCTTATGTTGTTGGAAGTTTGCTATAATGAGTGTGTTCTCTTCTCAAAACTCCATTAGCCTTTGTTCTGTTTCAGTTTTGTACTCCAAGGCCAAACTTTCCTGTTACTACAGGTATCCCAGGGTTAGTTTAAGATTTATTTGAATACTTGATTGCATTTGCCATTGTTATTTCATAAAATTTGTGGAAAATGACAACAAAAAAACCTCTTACAAATGATAGGAAATATAGATCATATAGAGTTACAGAACTGAAGAAAAATAACAAGAAATCATTAAGTATACTGTATTAGTTTTCATAAGCTTGGTAGGATGTATTCACTGACGCTGTGTCCATTGAAAAGAAAATGTTGAAAGATTTGTTTATAATTCAAGGAGAATTTTTTTTTTATCCTCTGGAAAGAGATCTATCATGTATAATGTTAATTTTTTGCTCAAATTAGTGCCATTTAATTTTGATATAAAATTTTAAGCAATATTTTAATGAAATTAATAACATGAACATAAATGACAACAAAAAAACCTCTTACAAATGATAGGAAATATAGATCATATAGAGTTACAGAACTGAAGAAAAATAACAAGAAATCATTAAGTATACTGTATTAGTTCTCATAAGCTTGGTAGGATGTATTCACTGACGCTGTGTCCATTGAAAAGAAAATGTTGAAAGATTTGTTTATAATTCAAGGAGAATTTTTTTTTTATCCTCTGGAAAGAGATCTATCATGTATAATGTTAATTTTTTGCTCAAATTAGTGCCATTTAATTTTGATATAAAATTTTAAGCAATATTTTAATGAAATTAATAACATGAACATAAGAACAAGTCATAATTTATTCTCAAATATTTCCATTGCCATTCCCATACTCAAGCTCTAGTTAATGATCCTAAATAGATTTGAATTACTTTAATTTATGCAAGATCTTGTCAAGTTTTTGAATGTCAAGCTGATAACCAGATTAATTTCTAGAACAAGGAGACTAGGCCTTTTGCCTTAAATATGATTAAAGCACAATTGCATGCAGACATAGGATTTTAGATTTAGATTCAGAAGTGAAAATAATATACACAATCTATCTATCTATCTATATATAATTTGGGGGGGAGGGCGCTTCCATTGTGGCTCAGCTGGTAAAGAATTTGCCTGCAATGTGGAAGGCATGGGTTCAATCCCTGGGTTGGAAAGATCCCCTGAAGAAGGGAAAGGTTACCCACTCCAATATTCTGGCCTAGAGAATTCCATGGACTCTATAGTCCATGGGGTTGCAAAAAGCCGGACACAACTAGGCGACTTTCACTTAATTTCATTTCATATATTTTTTAAAAATATAGTCTATGTCAGGGTTTACTAATCTGTAGCCCATAGACTGAATCCTGCCCATGAATTCTTTGTCTATGGACCATAAACTAAGACTGTCTTATTTATTTTCAGTCTTAAAAGTTATTTTAAATTCCATATAACTGTGTTAATATACAATATTTGTCTTTCTCTTTCAGACTTACTTCGCTCTGTAAAATAGGCTTGAGGTTCATCCAACTCATTAGAACTGACTCAAACATGTTCCTTTTTATAACTGTATAATATTCCATTATGTATGTACAACAAATTCCTTATCCATTTATCTGCTGGTGGACATCTAAGTTGCTTCCATATCATAGCAACTGTAAACATTCAGGGAAGCCAAGAAGACACAGATGTAAAAAACAGACTTTTGGACTCAGTGGAAGAAGGAGAGTGTGGGATGATCTGAGATAATAGCATTGAAATGTATATGTTATCAAATGTAAAATAGATGACCAGTTAATGTTTGATGCATGAAGCAGAGCATGCAGAGCTGCTGCTCTGAGACAACCTAGAGAGATAGAGTGGGGAGGGAGATGGGAGGAGATTCAGGATAAGGGGCATGCATGTATACCTATGGCTTCTTCATGCTGATGTATGGCAAAAACCATAACAATATTGTAAAGTAATTATCCTCCAATAAAAATAAATCAATTCAAAACAAAAGTTATTATAAAAAGTAGAGAATATGTGATAGAAACCACATGTGATTTACAAAGCCTAAAATGTTTTTCATCTGACATGTTAAAGAAAAATTGTATTGACTTCTGGTCTAGGTACATGATGCTGCTCCCTCAACCTTTGTTGTACAGTATACATCCTGTGTAGCTGTACGTGACTGTTTTGAGAAAAGTAACTATTCTTGGGTCACTGAAACTTCCAGAACTCTAGCTTATGAGTCATTTAAAGGACTAGCTCCTCAGTCATTTAAAGGACTAGCTCCTCAAATGTTTCTACTCCCATTTGGAGTAGATTTGGCCTTATGTCTAAATCAAACTAATACCAAACAATCAAGCTAAAGTCTAAAAGAAACAAAAACAAAAACATCCTCGGCAAAACCAAAATAAAAAATATTGGTTTAGTTTAGATCAACTCTCAATCCTTGACCTCCTTAGTCTGGTCAGTTTTGAGGAAGAGTAGGTATGTCTGGTGTTACTCAAACCTAAATAGAAGAAATTATTGTCTTACCATTCAATAACAGCACAACCTAAAGCTGTTATCTTACTGTTTTGTGACCAATGGCCATAATTATTACAGAGAAAACAAGCTAAAAATAGCAATCGCAAAAATAAGATCCATATGTTTTTGCAAACTATTTGTGCAGTTGTGGTCTTTGTTTCAGGTCAGCAAAAGTTAGAAGTAACAGATCTGTAGAACCCTTAAATGCAAATATCAATTTCAAAATGCCCTATAGTGAACTGTTCCTATGATATATGTCAACTGCAACTTGAATATATCAAAATTATATTCTGTTTCTACACTGAAAGACAATGTGAACTCCGTAGAAGTCACATAGCACACATTTAATTTTTAAGAAGAAACTAGGATAAAAAGAAAATCACTAGAAAAGAAAGAAGATGCAGAAAAATTCAGCTAATCTCATATTCTATCAGTATAAAAGAAGCTAAGCCCAAGCTTTGTGGTTTCCTTTTATGTGAAGATTTAAAAAAAAAAAAATCAAAATAAATGGAAAGAGTAAAAACAATGTCAACTCCAATCATTGTCATATGTTTGGGTAGGTACAGGAGTTCTGTACATACTGAGTTTTATAAAAATGATTTACAAATAAGTTTTCTTCCGTGAGGAAGCTACAGGTATGCTATTTAAATAAATAGAAATAGGCTACAGTAAGCAGAGTTAATATATGTTTTCAAAAGTCTTTGAATAAAAATATGTACATGAATATTTAACCTGTGGATTAAAGGAGTTCTGTACATACTGAGTTTTATAAAAATGATTTACAAATAAGTTTTCTTCCGTGAGGAAGCTACAGGTATGCTATTTAAATAAATAGAAATAGGCTACAGTAAGCAGAGTTAATATATGTTTTCAAAAGTCTTTGAATAAAAATATGTACATGAATATTTAACCTGTGGATTACAAATTACAGAAGCATAAATTTTAGTCTTACTGAATATTGAAGGCAAAGAATAAGATTACACAGTAAACAAGTATTTGTAAGGGATATACAATGATAAGACCCGTATGATATAATGCCTACTGTGACTAATAAACACAGATTTTAGTTATAATGTCACTACATTATAAGTGTATAGATCAAGTAAATAAATAACAATGGGTGTTATTTACTTATTTACAAATAAGTAAATAACAATTTTTAGAACCAAGTATAGTATTACGAATTTCCTGTAATCAGTTTTATTTTGAAACATAGAAAAGAGAAGAATATGTAAAATTTTCTTAAGTGCTTCTGGGAATTGAACACATTAGATATCTAAACAAGAGGAAACAGCAACTAGACTGGAAGTTAGGAGACCCAGTTTCCTTGTTTACTACCAACTATGTGAAATAAGGGGCTTCCCATGAGAAACGTTAGACTGGAAGAAACACAAGCTGAAATCAAGATTGCCGGGAGAAATATCAATAACCTCAGATATGCAGATGACACCACCCTATGGCAGAAAGTGAAGAGGAGCTAAAAAGCCTCTTGATGAAAGTGAAAGAGGAGAGAAGAGTCGGACACGACTGAGCGACTGAACTGAACTGAACTGGTAGCTCAGAGGTTAAAGCATCTGCCTGCAATGTGGGAGACCTGGGTTCGATCTCTGGGTCAGGAAGATCCCCTGGAGAAGGAAGTGGCAACCCACTCCAGTATTCTTGCCTGGAGAATCCCATGGATGGAGGAGCCTGGTGGGCTACAGTCCACGGGTTGCAAAGAGTCGGACACGACTGAGCGACTTCACTTTCACATGTGAACTAAGAGAATTACCTAAAGAAATTACCATTCATGGGGCATATATGATGTATGGAGTGCTTTACGACTGCTGTGAATTTTTACAGTAGTTTTATGAAATAAAAATCATCCTAATGTTACAGATGAGTCACTAAGATTCATTAAATATTCGAGGTCACACCATAAGACATTGGTAGAGCCATAGTTTGAACTGAAGTCTAACTTATAAGGCTATATACTCTTTGCGGGACTAAATGTCTAAATTTCTCAGATTACAGTAGTTTTATGAAATAAAAATCATCCTAATGTTACAGATGAGTCACTAAGATTCATTAAATATTCGAGGTCACACCATAAGACATTGGTAGAGCCATAGTTTGAACTGAAGTCTAACTTATAAGGCTATATACTCTTTGCGGGACTAAATGTCTAAATTTCTCAGGATCTTAATTTTTGCTAAATGAGGGCTCTGAGCTATCTTATCTCCAAGCACCAAGCAGGCATTTAAAAGCAAAGTCCTTTCAACAAAAACTTACTTGGAAAAGGGTGGATTAAGGATGCATCTGTTCACATTCCCTTCTATAGGTGTTTAATCATATTTATGTGAGTAAAATGTTGGAAGAATCCTTTAAGGTAATCCTTTGTGGTGAAGGATCCTGGGAAATTCTTGAAGGTAAATAAAGCTAGCAGCAGATGGTTAATATATGTCTTGAGAGCTATTTATAAGAAATGTAAGGATTGTTTACTTTCTTATTAAACATTTAAGGTTTTTTTTATTAAAAAAAAAAA
>SJYT01064880.1:65185-82612 GCA_006410635.1 Cephalophus harveyi
TTCTTTTATACTAATTCTACATATCTTATTTCTGGATTTTATTTATATTTTAAAAGTAATTCATGCTCATGGCAATATTTTGTAAAATGATATTGCTATATAATTCACAGTATTACTCAAAGAGAAGAGAGATTAAAAAAATAAATCTTGACTGGAAAGTATATCATCTGATAGTTTTTTCAATGTTTCTTCATATCTTAAAATCAAATGTCAGAATTTTAAAGTATACATTGTTGCCAAGAATCACTATGATCTGAAACTACATGTAGGAATATATACATATATGTGTTTGTTCTTAACAGTGATGTTACTTATTTATTCTATTTCTAAAACAGCGATTTATTTTTAATGTTTTCTGGAGAGTTTTCTTTATACTGATGTAAGAAGTTCCTAAATATTTGCACCTCATCAGATTCAGTTCGGAAATCTAAATTACAAACATGTCTGATAGGGCAAAGTTCTATGAAATTTCCACTTAAAAACTGTACACAAAAATAAACTTGATACTAATGTTACCGAAGTCTCTATTTAGATGAAAAAATGCCAGTGTTTATTAGCCACTCAGTTGTGTCTGACTCTGTGGGACCCCTTGGACTGTAACCCACCAGGCTTCTCTGTCCATGGGATTCTCCAGGCATGCATACTGGAGTGGATTGCCAGGGATCAAACTCAGGTCTCCTGCATTGCAGGCAGACTCTTTACCATCTGAGCCACAAAGGAGCCTGAAAGAATGTCTAGGAAGACTAAAAAACAAACAATTGAATAATATAACATCTGCCAATATACCTTCCAGAAAATATTAGTATAAACTGCACTACAACATTTTAGTTTTCAATTTATCTCACACGTCCCAATTTTCTACAAAATATCAATTTGTTGGAATTGTGGCACTTTATTAGAAAAAACAAACAGGCAAGCAAAAGAGCTGGAAATCTTCTGACTGTGGAAATCAATTGGCAGATTGTTAACCATCAGTGTGAAGTTTGTGTGCTCAGTCGCTCAGTCCTGTCCAACTCTTTGTGGCCTCAGAGGAGCCCACTAAGCTCCTCCATCCATGGAATTTTCCAGGCAAGATACTGGAGCAGGTTGTCATTTACTACTCCAGGGGATCTTCCCTACCCAAAGATTGAACCTGTATCTCTATGTCTCCTGCATTAGCAGGTGGGTTCTTTACCACTAGTGCCACCAATGTGAAATTTACACCTCTTTAATGAAAGATATAGATTTATAAAATGTGATTTTGGTCCAATTCCACTTAAACACCTATGCAGCCCTATGAAAGTCCTGTTCTTTTTTTTTTTTTAATTTATTGAGATATATTTTACATACCATATACCCATTTCAAATGTAAGATTCAATTATTTTTAGTGGCTTTACTGAGTGGTACAATCATCACAATAAATAAGTTTTAGAACATTTTCTTTCCACCAATAAGATCTATAATCATTTACAGTAAAGTTTCATTCTCATCTCCAGCACCAAGCAAACACTAATCTACTTTCTGTCTTTCTACATTTGTCTTTTCTAGATATTTTGTATAAATGGGATAATAAAATACATGGTCTCTTGTGTCTGGCTGCTTTCAATCAGTAGAACTTTTATTAGGCACAAAATGTCCCCACAGATGTCCACACCCTCATCCCATGTGAATTTTACCTTACATTTCAAAAGACTATGCAAATGGGGTCAGGGGTGTAGACCTTGAGATGAGATTACCCTGAATTATTCTTGACCCTATCTATGCATTTGGACCCTTAAAAGTGGAAAAATCTTGCCTGTCTGATCAGAGAAAAAGGTGGAGCTACTTAAGAATGGTCTAATAGGTGCAAAGCGAGTGACTAAAGATGGAGAGAGGGGCTGTGAATCAAGGGATGCAGGCAACCTTTAGAAGGTGGAAAAGATATGGAGATATAGATTCCACAAGAGCCTCTGTTGGCATCTTGTTGACATCTTCATTTTAGCCCATGAGACCCATGTCAAACTTCTAACCTACAGCATTATAAGATCAAGTTCTATTGTTTGACTCTGAATTTGCAGTAATTGGTTAATGCATCAGTAGAAAACTAACACAATATTTTTTATTTTCATCCATAATATAAGCATGTGTCAGTAGTTAGCTCATTTTTGTTGCTGAATAGTGTTTCATTTCTTGATATGAAAATGCCAAATGGTCTTTCAAAGTAGCTCAGTAATATATGACAGTCCCTTCTCCCCACACTTGCTGACACTAGTTATCATTTCTCTTATTTATAACAGCAATTATAGACAGTGTGAAATGGCATCTTGTTTTGTACTTAATTTGTATTTCTTCATTCCAATCCCAAAGAAAGGCAATGCCAAAGAATGCTCAAACTACCGCACGACTGCACTCATCTCACACACTAGTAAAGTAATGCTAAAAATTCTCCAAGCCAGGCTTCAGCAATACGTGAACCGTGAACTTCCTGATGTTCAAGCTGGTTTTAGAGAAGACAGAGGAACCAGAGATCAAAATGCCAACATCCGCTGGATCATCGAAAAATCAAGAGAGTTCCAGAAAAACATCTATTTCTGCTTGATTAACTATGCCAAAGCCTTTGACTGTGTGGATCACAATAAACTGTGGAAAATTCTGAAAGAGATGAGAATATCAGACCACCTGACCTGCCTCTTGAGAAACCTGTATGCAGGTCAGGAAGCAACAGTTAGAACTGGATATGGAACAACAGACTGGTTCCAAATAGGAAAAGTAGTACGTCAAGGCTGTATATTGTCACCCTGTTTATTTAACTTATATGCATAGGACATCATGAGAAATGCTGGGCTGGAAGAAGCACAAGCTGGAATCAAGATTGCCGAGAGAAATATCAATAACCTCAGATATGCAGATGACACCACCCTTATGGCAGAAAGTGAAGAGGAACTAAAAAGGCTCTTGATAAAATGAAAGAGGAGAGCGAAAAAGTTGGCTTAAAGCTCAACATTCAGAAAACGAAGATCATGGNCAAGATTGCCGGGAGAAATATCAATAACCTCAGATATGCAGATGACACCACCCTTATGGCAGAAAGTGAAGAGGAACTCAAAAGCCTCTTGATGAAAGTGAAAGAGAAGAGTGAAAAAGTTGGCTTAAAGTTCAACATTCAGAAAACGAAGATCATGGCATCTGGTCCCATCACTTCATGGGAAATAGATGGGGAAACAGTGGAAACAGTGTCAGACTTTATTTTTTGGGGCTCCAAAATCACTACAGATGGTGACTGCAGCCATGAAATTAAAAGACGCTTACTCCTTGGAAGAAAAGTTATGACCAACCTAGATAGCATATTCAAAAGCAGAGACATTACTTTGCCAACAAAGGTCCGTCTAGTCAAGGCTATGGTTTTTCCTGTGGTCATGTATGGATGTGAGAGTTGGACTGTGAAGAAAGCTGAGTGCTGAAGAATTGATGCTTTTGAACTGTGGTGTTGGAGAAGACTCTTGAGAGTCCCTTGGACTGCAAGGAGATCCAACCAGTCCATTCTAAAGGAGATAAGTCTTGGGTGTTCTTTGGAAGGACTGATGCTAAAGCTGAAATTCCAATACTTTGGCCACCTCACGTGAAGAGTTGACTCATTGAAAAAGACTCTGATGCTGGGAAGGGTTGGGGGCAGGAGGAGAAGGGGACGACCGAGGATGAGATGGCTGGATGGCATCACCGACTCGATGGACGTGAGTCTGAGTGAACTCCGGGAGTTGGTGATGGACAGGGAGGCCTGGCGTGCTGCGATTCGTGGGGTCGCAAAGAATCGGATGAGACTGAACTGAAATGGAAACTGGATACACTGTGCTTATCTTACTGAAAGTTAAACAAAGTCTTAAGTTGCAGATCGAGAAAAACCTAAATGTCAAATGCTCGCTGATCAGTTTGCAGTGAGAATGTGATGGGCACTCGTACCCAGATCTAAACAGAGAAGTCCAGAGAGAAACCTGGGTGCCTGTGGAATCAGCACAGGGATGTCAGTAGCCACTTGTCCTCAAGCTCTTTGACCAGTGTAACCATTTGTACTGTAGTGACCTACCAATGGCAAGAGCCAGGCCAGGACACTTCTATGGCGGTGTCATTTTCCTAGCACGTTTTATACGCAAAGACATGAAGTGATGTCTTCAAGTTTATAGATGAGGAAAGTGAGGCTCAGAGAGGTTGTATATTGGCCTGAAAGTCGCACAGATTTTAAGAGTTGGAATTAGAACTGGAGCTCATGTTTAATTCTAATGGCCGTGATTCTATTATTACTCACTGCACTGTACTCTTAAGATGCGGGGTCCTGTAGGTCCTCAGTGGCACAGATCATCTCGAAGAAATCTCAGTGTCTCAGCGCCTGGTGGCCTTTCTGGGAGCAGAGCATCCGGTTCACTCTGCTGAGGCCTTTTCTAAGCTGGGGCAGCTGAGAAAGGCGGCATGTCTGCCACTGGAGGCCACGTCTGCTCTAATCAGGGATGTGTGAAATTCTAGCCATCATCTGTACCTGGAGTCTAGATGCAGTGAATGTCACAGGTGATAAATGATCCCAAGCAGTGTACCCGATTCAGTATTTGGGAAGGAGTTGTAGAGAAGAAGTGACAGAGGCGCGTCTTAATGGCCTCTCTCACCAAAGCGGTGTGCTGTTTACTGTTGGAATTAGCATGACTGATTAGTGCAGAGCTCTGAAAAGCTGTGAAAATGGCTAGAAAAATTCCGTGATTGCCTCAGTGCCCTAAATAGTCTTATGTCAGCAATTAGCATTAACAGTCCTTCATTAATCTATCAGGTTTCTGATGCCGTATGTCCTAAAGCAGGAGATAACAGTGAATTAGGATTAGCCAAGGATGTGTCCCAGGCAGCAGTGTGGAGGCAGCATGTGGATGCTTGTCTCAGAGCAGCAATGCCCCCCTTCCTTCACTCAATCCAGGGATCCGGAGAACATGGCACGTTACTAAACAGTAGTCTGTAATATTGGAGGAGGGCATGGCAAGCCACTCCAGTATTCTTGCCTGGAGAATCCCATGGACTGAGGAGCCTGGCAGGCTACAGTCCAGAGCATTTCAGAGTTGGACATGACTAAAGCGACTTAGCAGACATGCACAGTCTATAATATCAACTCTATATCATGGACCCCTAGAGTCCTGATGTAAAGACCACGTTGTATTAATAAGATGTTGTTATAGAAACAACATTCCAAGTTCCCCCATGGAAAATGGATTCTTGATGCTAAATTCCCAGGGGTTCACTTCTTGTGACAATAGGTTGTCTCTGCAATGCCCGGGTCCCTATTTAATTGAAGGCGGTGACACTGAGCACCCCAGTTACACACAGTTTCACCCCAGTTACACACAGTTTCACCCCAGTTACAAGACTCCAGGTTTGCCTCGGCTGAGTGTTTATTCCTATAGCTGTGAAGGTCTCTCCTCATTTTTGCTTGTTGAAGGCCTAACTCAAATTGCCGCACACAGATAGATGCCTCAGTTCCTCCAATAAAATCTCTCTCTCCTCGGAAGTCTGCTGTCCGCTATACAGCATCTGTCCCACTGGATAGCGTCTATCCCACTGGTCCTCTTGGAAGTGGTGGGTGAGCAGCTGTCTCCTTGTTATATCTGAAAGCTCCCTGATGATGGACTTAGTTTCATTTAATGTTTGAATCTTTTATCTTTAGCTGTCACCTTGTGGGCTATGTTGATGCAACTTACTGATGAGAAACAGCTCTTAGTTCATATTTCAGATGATTTCAGTGAGTATGAAAAGTGCTTGAATTATTTACTTGAACAAGAAATAACATGTATATAGTAAATTAGAGTGTATTATTTTCTTATTAACCATTTTAGGATAATAAGCAATGAATTATTAATGTACCACATCAGCATGTATTTTGTTCCATTTTTTTGTGTGTTTAAAATATAAAAACAAAATTAAATTGGGCTGATTATTGGTCCTAATAGGATGTTTTTAGGATTTCAGGGAAAATGACTATTTTTACTTACAAAGGAATCACTAGTTAAAAAAAAAAAAAAACTTTAAAATATGCATTATGCCCTCTAAAATATTGCCATGTATTTGGAATGTATGCTCCAAATATATTTGGAAAGAACATTCAGTGTATGTTAGAGTTTTAAATATTTTTACAAAAGTATTTTAAAAATAGAAAAAATAGTCTTCTGTTCATTGTGAAATCAACATTTATTTTATCTTCCTAAATTTTGACTTCTCCTGATTTGAATGGCAAAGGTAATTTTGTAATGCTGGATCCAAATCTCATTTTCTTTTTATATTTTCTCCCACCAGTACCTCATGATGTAATGCACTAATATTTGGCATAAAATGCAGGTTAGTATAGTACCATCTGCTTAATACATAGTAAGTGCTCTATAAATGTTAGCTTTTATTATGCATTAAAAAATGACCTTCCCTTTCAGACTCTTTCTTGCCTTACTGGAGTGGGTTGCCATTTCCTTCTCCAGAGGATCTTCCTGACCCAGGGATCGAACCCATGTCTCCCACATTGTAGGCAGATGCTTTACCATCTGAGCCACCAGGGAAGTCTCACCTAGCATTTGTCATGTACTGCCTTATATGATACTTATTTTTGTATGTCTCTTCTAATTATCTATTCTTTAAGATGGTAGAGAGTTTTGTACATGGTAAGATATGAATACATAATTTATCCACTGAATACATAATGAACTTGTGAACATTCTTTTAAAATTTCAGTCGCTTTGATGACTTGATGTTCCGTAACATGGAGCCCAAACATGGTGACATGCCTGAGCGTGGACAAGTTAATTCCTAAATGATCCCAGAAAAGCCACTGGGGACCGAAGCCGCCCCTGGGGACCAGCCAGGAGTCCCATCTGCCTGGCGACGGCTTCCTGGCTGAGAGTTTTCCTAAATTACCAGGGGAAGTGTTACAGCGTGCAGAGACCTCTGAGAAACCGTAAAAGCCACAGAAGCCCTCCTCAACTGAATCCAATGGAGTTACCCGTTTGGTTAAGATTAGTTACTCAGTTTATTTATGGTGAATGACTCATTTCGCTTCTGTTTGTGCGGGCAAGGTGGGAGGGAATGTCAGAGGCAGACAGCAGACGGCAGCTTCTGTTTTCCAATTGTGCAGTCGCAGGAAGCAAAGGGGTCCCTTTCTCAGAGCTTCTGCTGGGGTCCCTCACATTTCAGATGACAGCTGTTGATTATTCAGAAGTATGACCTGTTGTTCTCTGTGTGTGTGCTCATTAAGCATCGCAGGACTTCATTCAGGGCATCCTTGGAGGGGGCGCTAGTTTACAGACCAGAGGAGACAGGATTCCACGATGGCTCACCTGTTGGAATTGGTCCATGCGATTTGGCCTGCAGGTTAAATCATTTTCAGATCAATGAATTAAATTGGAATTTGGCCTGCAGGTTAAATCATTTTCAGATCAATGAATTAAATTGATCATTGCATTACACTAATTGTATTGTAATGTACCATTTATTTGCATGTCAAAGCAGTCTTCCCTGTCATTAACTTTATTTATTCTCTTTAATGATTCAAAACTTCTGGGCATCTCAGAATTGTAAGTTACTCTACTGGGTGATATCATGGTTCCCACATGCTCTAATGGTATCTTCTGAGCTGTTTGCAGCCCAGCAGGAGATCAGACCTGCCGGAGTCGCCACAGGACAGGATGGCAGGCCCATGATCTGCTGAGAGGTTTAAGAGGAAGGAAAGTTTATGTAGAGCTGGAGAAATCTGGAGGACTTGAGAGAAGAAGGTGCATTTTGTTCCAGGCTTTGGAAGAAACTTTGGACTTAATTAGTTGGGAGATTTCACGTGTAGACATCATAGTTAAGAGAAAGCAGCAGGCATGGTTATTAGTAACTGTGTGGTCATGTCAATGCATTTATGGTCATTAAAAGTCTTAAACTTTTAAACGTTAAAAAACAGGTTAATTCTTTATCCATGTGTCGGTCTCTAAGTACAGTGGTGTATTTTGTCAAATTTAGATAAATGTAATTTTTCCCCTTCAGTCTTCTTTTGCTGCAGGGTATATTTCAGAATACAGTTTTGAGTTGTTCAGGTTTTTGTGATCTTGGGCTTCCCTGGTAGCTCAGAGGTTAAAGCGTCTGCCTCCAATGCGGGAGACCCGGGTTCGATCCCTGGGTTGGGAAGATCCCCTGGAGAAGGAAATGGCAATCCACTCCAGTATTCTTGCCTGGAGAATCCCATGGACAGAGAAGCCTAGTAGGTTACAGTCCACGGGGTCGCAAAGAGTCGGACACGACTGAATGACTTCACCTTTCACCTTTCACCTTACTGTTTAATTTAAGTATTGGGATTCTTCATAATCAAAATGGGAAAGGAACTCTCGCGTCCTGTGCTATCCTTTGAAGGGATATTGCACGGCATCCCAGGTGGAGGTAAGGACGTTAGTGTTTACTCCACAGTGAGAGCACTCTGCCTCTTCCTCACTGGCCTTGGAGCCATTGCATTCATTGAATGAGTGAACACTCATTCAAAAAAATATTTATTAGGCACCTACTGTGTGCCTCAGGCACTGTCTGGTGTCTGTAAATTGTACTTGCATGCTTTATGGTATGTTTTATAGTCTTTTTCTTTCTTCTATTTCATTAATGGGGCTTCCCAGCTGGCTCAGTGGATAAAGAATCCATCTGCCAATGCAGGAGATGCTGGAGACTTGGGTTCGATCCCTGGGTCGGGCAGATCCCCTGGAGGAGGAAATGGCAACCTACTAGAGTATTCTTGCCTGGAAAATACCAGGGACAGAGGAGCTTGGTGGGCTGCGGTCCACAGAGTTGCAAAGAGTCAGACATGACTTAGTGACTGAGCATATTCCATTAACATTTCTTTGTGGAATATAGTAGGTTCTTAATAATCATCAAATGAGTGCATATCTAAAAATCTCAGAAGGGTATTAGGGCGTTAGTGAGCAGGATGGACCTGCTGAAAATGCCAGTCCTATTTTGAATCCGAGTGCAAACATGAAGCACTGTGTTTCATAGAGGTGCATCAGCACAGGATGCTTTGACTGCTTTGAAGCATTTCTGGTGCTTTGCTTTAATTTAGCAGATAATTCCACAGATGAATCAGATCAATGTTCAAAAACTTAATTTTGCATTTTTCACTCAACTTCCTACCTACTGCAGAGAAGGCAATGGCACCCCACTCCAGCACTCTTGCCTGGACAATCCCATGGATGGAGGAGCCTGGTAGGCTGCAGTCCATGGGGTCGCTAGGAGTCAGACACGACTGAGCAACTTCACTTTCACTTTTCACTTTCATGCATTGGAGAAGGAAATGGCAACCTACTCCAGTCTTCTTGCCTGGAGAATCTCAGGGATGGGGAAGCCTGGTGGGCTGCCATCCCTGGGGTCACACAAAGTCGGACATGACTGAAGCGACTTCACAGCAACAGCACCAGAAGAACAGATATTTANATGCATTGGAGAAGGAAATGGCAACCTACTCCAGTCTTCTTGCCTGGAGAATCTCAGGGATGGGGAAGCCTGGTGGGCTGCCATCCCTGGGGTCACACAAAGTCGGACATGACTGAAGCGACTTCACAGCAACAGCACCAGAAGAACAGATATTTAAGTTTTTTATACATTTATTAATGCCAAACTTTCTTTAGCCCAGCTCTTTGCTGATTTGAAGGTGAGTCACAGACCATTCAGCCTACTGGACAGAAAACAAGAGGTTGGTGATTTAAAGCTTCATGGGCTGTGTGTCCCCCCAGCTCTACCCCCATGCACCCAACCAGTCCCATTCCTGGAGAGACCCAGCCAAACCAGAGTAATGGAAGGAGATCCAGAATAGAATGTCTGACAAAGAGCGTTGTGCCTGTAAGAAGAAACTCTTTTGGAAGGCAGAAGTTGAAGGGTAATACCTTTGATTTCATGTGATTAATCTAGTGTGTGTCATTAAAAAAATTTGTGCTTCTTGATATTTTCATCTAGAGCTCACATTTTTGGAAATGGAGAAAGGCAGTATGTGATACAACTAAAGGTTCAAATTCTGTTGTACTAAATGTTTTGGCTGCCCTGTGTTGTATAAACTTCTCAGTGACTTTCAGTTTCTTAAAAATGGGTCTAATGACATGTGCTTGGGAGACACCTTTGTGTCTATTGGAGTTTTTTTTTTCAATGATTTTAAATTCATTTTTATTGATTGAGAATGAGACTATCTTTTGAGGCAAAATCGCATAGTAGTACATGACTCTATTAAGTTATTTAAATTAGAGTCACAGTTTAATACATTTGCTATTTGGGTATTACTAGGTTGATTCTTATGTTAATTCCAGATTTATTAACAGATATGCTTGAGTCTGACAATTATTCATCTTTTACTGTTGATTCAGCAGTCATTTCTATAGTCCAACATGCAGATGGATTTCTTATGGTCTTTTAAAAAATGATTTTCTTTTGATTTCATCACTTGGTACAAGACATTTCATTTATAACATTTCTAAATTCAATAAAATATTGCATTATTCCATAAGCAATAATCATTGCAAACTCTTTTCTCACAGTGGAAAAGTTGTCTTCTTAAATACACCTCACCATGTTTGTTTCTCTAAAATGGTAATATTTTACTTTGTAAATTTTCCCCCAAGTAATGCATTTAAAACCAGGTATCTCATTTCCACTTAAAAGCATTTTTAAAAAATTTAATCAACTCGTATTGCTCTAAATGCTTTTAAATCTTATAGATGTTGAGCTAGCAGATATTATCCTTATATTGTGAGGGATGCAATTTCTTGCTATTTCCACTGACTGATTTCCTGTGAACAAATATCCTTGCATTAGTGTTCTTGTCCGGTTAGATTATATCTGTGCTTGAACACTTAGTCAGAAAATGCTGCCACATTTAACAAGGGAATCAGTAACATAGGAAGCAGCCTTGTTATCAGGCTTTATTTCACTTGTACCCAGATAAAAGTTCTTTAGTCATTCAAAAGAAAGAAGTGAATAACCAGTCTTTTCCACAGAATTTATTTGGTGGGAATAGTGGGAGTGGAGGTGATCACCAGTTAAAGATGAATGAGAGAATGGAAGAATAATTGGCTGTGATGGATATTGACCTAAGAAAGGAAAATGATGCTTCAAATAAGTTTCCTGTATCTTCAAAGGTCAAAAAAGTGATATATACTTTATACTTTTTTATACTGATGATAGTGAAGGACGGGGAAGCTTGTCCATGGACTGAAGTGCAGTCCATGGAGTTGCAAAGACAACAGTAATACTGATAATTAGCATTTGGGACTTGTCTCCGGCACTGGTTGCAGATAAGCAAGGTTGAAAACCCAAACTCGCTGCATTAAGCAGCTTTTTCCCAGTGTCCAGTTGAAGGAATTGATTAATTACAAATATCTATACCATTCCAAATTATCTGATAGTTACCTAATTTGAAACAAATAATTGTATGGAAGGAGCCTTAGAGATTATTTTACTGGGAGGAATTCTGTGATCAAGAGGAAAACTGAGGTCCAAGGAAGTTTATTTTTCACAGGTGTTTGTGTATTAGGATGTTTTCGGTTGCAAGTGACAGAATCCCTAATTGAAGCTAGTTTAAGCAAACTGATAACAAAGAGGTATTGAATTACGTGGCTGGGAAGTCTTTGAGTGGATTTGGAACCTTGACAGTATTTCCAGGACGTGTTCCTGCATCTCTTGGTACAGCTATTTTATTCGTGTTTCGACCACTGTCTCCTCGCTGACACAGAAAATTACAAGGTAGTAATTGTACATCTTGTGTTTTCTACACCAGGTCCCTGAGACAAGTATGACTTTCAGTAATAGTGGCAATTGTAAGCCAGTTCCAGACTAGCCATTCCAGTAAGGGAGGAGAGTGGCTTTTTCTCTTGTATATTGTAGCTGTGTTTAAATCATCAGGAAATGCCCCGATTTTCCTGCCTTGGGTTGTCTGCAGATCTCCTCAGCAATTGCCATGGCCAGGGGTGAAGTGTCGTAATTTTAGGCTGTGCCCTCATTCCTGAGAAGGCTTGGGAAGAAGGACACATAGGACCGCTAGAGCCACCTGGAAAATGAGAGGCAGGTCTCTGAAAAAGGCAGCAAACCACCCAGTGGAGTGATGTGATGGCTGATGGAATCTGGCCTTTCAACTTCCAAGCCAGTGTCGCTGCTGTCAAAACCTTGATACATGGCCAAAGGGATGGATAAATGAGGAGAATGCCTGACTCTTAGTGGAGATTGTTGTCTATTTCATTCTCACTTAAAGGGCGCCCAGAAATTTGAGTTCCAAAATCTTGACTCGAAGCCAATAAAGTTGTAGTTACAGTCTTTTGGCGCATAGAGCTTTTGTAAAACAAATTCAGTGTCAGTGATGTGATAAACATAGACCCAGAATAAAGTGTGAATCTACTACAAAAAAAAAAAATGTTTCTTTTTCTTTTTTTTTCTAAATGAGGGTGTAAATAACTCCTGAGGACATGTAAACTGCTCTGCTCAACAGGCAGATCTCTTCATCCTTTCTTTGCTGAGCACACCTGGGCCTGGGCCCAGGTATCTTCTAGGGGTGATGGTCCTTTCATGGTTCACATCCTCATGGGCTACAGCCCACCACCCACACTTTCCTGCTCCAGGGCCCTTCTATTATCTTCCCCACCACTTTCTGTTCATTTCAGTAGATGTTCCCGTTTCTTTTACCAGATGTTAAATTCCTCAAAAGCAAGTGCATCTTGAGTTTTTCTATGTTCCTCATTTTTCCCAGGGAGGATGCTGAGAATGAATGAGTTTCCTAAATATTTGTTGTGTTTCTTACTTACCATCAAAGGTCCATATAGTCACAGCTATAGTTTTTCCAGTAGTCATGTATGGATGTGATAGTTGGACCATAAAGAAGGCTGAATGCCACAGAATTGATACTTTTGAACTGTGGTGCTGGTGAAGACACTTGAGAGTCCCTTGGACAGCAGGGAGATCAAGCCAGTCAATCCTAAAGGAAATCAAGCCTGAATCTTCATTGAAAGGACTGATACTAAAGCTGATGCTCCAATACTTTGGCCACCTGGTGCAGAGAGCCAACTTACTGGAAAAGGCCCTGGTACTGGGAAGGATTGAAGGCAAAAGGAGAAGGGGACAACAGAGGATGAGATGGTTAAACAGCATCACTGACTCAGTGGACATGAATCTGAGCAAACTCTGGGAGATAGTGAAGGACAGGGAAGCCTAGTGTGCTGCAGTCCATGGGGTCGCAAAGAGTAGGACAAAACTTAAAACTGAACAACAACAACATCGAAATCATCTTGTATGTTCAAGGGCCCATGGTAGGCTGAATTATATTTAACTGGTTCTTTATTTCCTTAGTCATATAAAAGTTCCTATGTTATTACTCTACAAGGAAGTATGAATTACTAAAGAGAGTGATTATCCAAAATGGAATTCATAGATAGGTTTCGTCTCAACCGGTAGATTTGTCTTTTCATAATAAATACTAAGTGTGTTAATGTATGTGTATATCTTAAATTTACATTTGATTTTGCCTCACTGTTCACAGAGAGTTTTTATAAATTTGATCAGAAATACTCCATTGTATCAGGAAGGAGGGAAAGAGACAAGAAAAGCTGTAGTTAATCCCCAAACTGCATAATTTATCAAGATAGGATTGCTATCATGTAAAAAGAGAATGTTTAAGTTCTCACTCAAATGTACATATCATTCAGATATTATTTACAGAAATGTGTATACTTTAATCATACTCTGTATATAAAATCAGAGGAAGAGTGTGAATCTGAAGAAGAGGGTAATTAACCAAGACTGTATTCCTCTATCAGATGGGCTACTCTAATCACTAAACATTCTTATAGGATTTCATATGAATGTAGTGATTAATCAAAGGTAATTTTAAAAATTTAAGTATATCTGAATTACAGTGTTATGTAATTACTGCTGTACAGCACAGTGACTCAGCTATACATACACATATTCACACACACACACACACACACGTATCCTAGAGTTTGGCAATGGCAACCCACTCCAGTATTCTCACCTGGAGACTCCTATGAACAGACAAGCCTGGAGGGCTATCGTCCATAGGGTCGCAAAGAATCAGACAGGACTGAAGCAACTTCGCATATATATGGCTTTACAGGTGGCTGTAGGGGTAAAGAATCTGCCTGCCAGTGCAGGAGATGTAAGAGATTTGGGTTTGATTCTTTTCGTACTGTTTTCCATTATGGTTTTTCACAGGATATTAAGTATAGTTCCCTGTGCTGTAAAGTAGGACTTCATTGTTTATCCACTCTGTCTACATCAAAGGTAGTTTAAAATGGAAGATGTTCATTTAAAACATTAGATTGTTGGGATCAGAGAATGGGCTGGTAAAAAATGGGCGAAACTTGTATTGAATGCTTGCTCTGGGTCCTGCACTATGTTCTCATGCACGTGAATTAATCTTCCCTTCCATCCATGAGGCGAGCACTGTTGCAGATAATACTCCGCCTTACAAATGAGGAAACTGAGGCTTCAAGGGGTTAGTAAATGGTGTAAAGTGGATCCAGCCTCGACTCCTGGCCCTTGGGGAAACGATGAGGGATGTTGAGCACTGTCTGGGAGTGCTGAATACAGAAGGTGCATACTAAGGGCAGGTATCTGACTTTCCAACCACCTGTTCTGTCTGTACCCATGACACCCATTTCCCCAAATACCTTAGGATCTAAAAGCAATTAGGTCTGCTAGGCTTATTGACTTGGTTCCACGAAGAAAAGAAAAGTAGACATTTGTCTCCTTTTGTCTGAGAAAGATTGCACCGAAGTAGAGAGTGCCCTTAATTTGCATCAACTTTTAAGAAGTGTTTTAGGCATGAGGCGTTTCCAGTTTTTCCCCCTAGAAAGGCTGCACGGCATCGTACCCAGGGAGGAGTGGAATATACATTAACCTCCTTCCAGACGACCATTTGTTCTCTTTTAGAGACGAGGTCTGCTCTTAGATGTTGGGCAGACTTCACATCTAATTATTCTTCTGTCGTTACCATTTCCTCTTCTAATCCTAAACCCCGTGGAGGTTTTATTACTTGGGTTGGTGGCATTAGCCTGTCAACAGCTGGATGAGACAGAAGTTAGAAAATGGACTTTTCGAGGTCAGGAAGCTAAGCGGCCAGAAAAACCAATTTGTCAACTTAAATCATCTTGGGAATGGAAAAAAATGCTCTGGGTCCTGCACTATGTTCTCATGCACGTGAATTAATCTTCCCTTCCATCCATGAGGCGAGCACTGTTGCAGATAATACTCCGCCTTACAAATGAGGAAACTGAGGCTTCAAGGGGTTAGTAAATGGTGTAAAGTGGATCCAGCCTCGACTCCTGGCCCTTGGGGAAACGATGAGGGATGTTGAGCACTGTCTGGGAGTGCTGAATACAGAAGGTGCATACTAAGGGCAGGTATCTGACTTTCCAACCACCTGTTCTGTCTGTACCCATGACACCCATTTCCCCAAATACCTTAGGATCTAAAAGCAATTAGGTCTGCTAGGCTTATTGACTTGGTTCCACGAAGAAAAGAAAAGTAGACATTTGTCTCCTTTTGTCTGAGAAAGATTGCACCGAAGTAGAGAGTGCCCTTAATTTGCATCAACTTTTAAGAAGTGTTTTAGGCATGAGGCGTTTCCAGTTTTTCCCCCTAGAAAGGCTGCACGGCATCGTACCCAGGGAGGAGTGGAATATACATTAACCTCCTTCCAGACGACCATTTGTTCTCTTTTAGAGACGAGGTCTGCTCTTAGAAGTTGGGCAGACTTCACATCTAATTATTCTTCTGTCGTTACCATTTCCTCTTCTAATCCTAAACCCCGTGGAGGTTTTATTACTTGGGTTGGTGGCATTAGCCTGTCAACAGCTGGATGAGACAGAAGTTAGAAAATGGACTTTTCGAGGTCAGGAAGCTAAGCGGCCAGAAAAACCAATTTGTCAACTTAAATCATCTTGGGAATGGAAAAAAATTATTCCACAGCATGGGGGAGAAAAGGCTGCTGTGAGCACCTGCTTTGTTTTGTGCTGTCTTCTGTTGGTGTTTTTATTTAAAAAAAATTTTTTTTTTAAATAGCAGCATCATGTCTGCATCGCAGAAGCTTTCTGTGTTGACTTGATTTGTCAGAAGCTGCGGTGGGGTGGTCACTTGGGCTGCTTATCGGGAATGCTCATCATGAAAATCATGGTCTCCTTTTACCCTCTGGCTCAAATACCTGTAGCCACATCAACCTACAAACACGTAAAAGGTAAAGTGGCCCAAGCGTTCAGTCATAGCCTCTCAATCCACATTTTATTACTTTTAAAAAGATCATCATCTTTGTAGTCACTATCTTTTAATAATGAGATATGAATGCATTTTCCCATATTTGGGGTGATAGCATATCAGGAATGAATTTCACTTCCTGGCTTTATGAAAATTATTATTTCAAAAATACTTAGGAGTATATTTGACATAGTATTTTATAAAATTTGAATGTAATCTTCTCTTAAAATAGATATTTTTTTGAGCTCTGTTATAAGAGCAAAGACATGGATTCCTTTTAGAAACTATAACGTGAGGGAATTCATGACAGCAAAACACACGTTCCCTCACGATGCTCCCTTTCAATTACTTGTGATTGTTTTTTCTTTCATGTGACTCTTTGTGGGATAAAAATGTCCATACTGCCATGGCAGGAAGTAAAAGCTACCATTGGAAGCCTCTGTTTCTTAAAGCTCAAAACTGTATTTCTTTATTTTCAGTGTGAAGTATTTTCAGTTTTTTGGGTTATTTCAATGGACTGAGAAATCCAAATGACTGTTTCTTTAAATAGTAAATATGAAATGTAAAATAATCCGGGCTTATTGTTTTAGAAGCCCAAAGAAAAGTTATTATTTTTACTCCGCTTATCTCTTTCTTTTCCTTTCTTATGTTGCAGTTATACACAGAAGTACAGTTCATGAATGGATAATCTATTGATTAATTTTAAAATGTTATTCTGTTATTAAAACAATTCAATATTGAGGAAATAAAAAAAATTTAAAGTTACAAGGCAAGAGAACTTGTAATAACCAGGCAGCACATATTGAAGTGTAATAATTGTTGGAATTTGTTTTTTTAATTGCCTGTACACTAGTATTACATAATTTTTTTAAATTAATTAATTTATTTTAATTGGAGGCTAATTACTTTATAATACTGTAGTGGTTTTTGCCATACATTGACATGAATCAGCCATAGGTGTACATGTGTTCCCCATCCTCAACCCCCTCCCACCTCCCTCCCCATCCCATCCCTCTGGGTCATCCCAGTACACCAGCCCTGAGCACCCTGTCTCATGCATTGAACCGGGACTGGCAATCTGTTTCACATATGGCAATATACATGTTTCAATGCTATTCTCTCAAATCATCCCACCCTCGCCTTCTCCCACAGGGTTCAAAAGACTATTCTTTACATCTGTGTCTCTTTTG